>CAUYRT010089031.1:0-48076 GCA_963574885.1 Lepilemur ruficaudatus | reverse complement strand
GACACATTGGAAACAGTGGTTATTTTGCCAAGGCTTTGACTGGAATGTCTTATTTCCAAATGTGACCAGGCTGCTTTGAGGGATTGAAGTTGACCTTTAAAGACAATAGACTTGGCTGGAAAAAGACTGGCCTGGGACCTTGTCTACATGGTTCCCTTACAGGGTTCTTGACCTTGCAGTAAGTGAAGAATGTCACCTTCTGACAGGCCCAGGAACCGCAAGATACTTAGGGGACCTCAAGAAGAGAGGAATTCACTCACGTCATACCCTTACGGGCACAGTCTGATGGAAAATCCTTGGCGTGGTTTCCTAGCCTTGACAGGCTTTCAAAAGCCTAATGTGAGATTCCTTAAGAAAAAGTTCCACAGCAAAGCCAACCTAAAAAGAGCCTATATCCTCATTCTTACTGCAATTTACGCAAAAAATCAGGCCAAAGACTAAACTTACTTTGCAAACAAATTAGTCTTGCCATGATTATCTTTGATAAAAATGGGGATGACTGTAGAGAGAGAAAAATTTGTTTCAGAAGAAAACTATAGTACACCTCTTACTAGAGTCTGGCCGTGATCATTGTGTGTGTGTGTTTTTTTTAAAGTTTTTATTAGTTGCCTACAATTTGGACTGAATTTTGAATTTTTTCCTGGCTACAAACTAACATTAAACTAACATTTAAACTAACATTTCCAAAATTTTCTTCCATTTTTCTGACTTGGAATCACTGGAATTAAAACTGCCTTTTCCTGAAGCCCTGTAAGCTAAAGCTAGACAACTCGATAAAACTTAGGGAGAAATCACAACAGCAGCTTAATATATGAACAGCCTTCGTTCCTGTTGCTGTATGGACTCCTCAGAAAGTTCACTTGAACAGCTGATTTGAACCATAATCCAGAAAAATCTATCAGAGTGCTACAGAGACTCTAGAAAAACTAGTTTATAGACAACTCCAGACATTAACTTTTGTTCTTCTTTTGATTCCATAGAAATGCTTTTTATTAAATATCTAATTGCTCAACTTATATAGAGGCCTGACTCTGGGGGAAGCCCATCTGCAATACCATTGCCTAAAATGAGACACAGCTGTTAACTGGCCTGGCCTATTATCCAGGACTGAGAAGCTGGTTCAGTGGCTTATGCAGTAATCCACCAACCCAATTTCTGGACTGTGAAACTTCCCAGAGAAGTTTCAGATCAGGGAATGTTGGGGCTCCTGCCCTCCTGTCTCTGGCCCTTCATTCTCCCCTGAGGCTAGCCATAGAAACTAGAATCTTCTTCCCCAAGGTATGTCATAGGAACCAGAACTCCTTTTCTCCAAAGCCAGCCATAAAACCTAAAAAGTATTACTCTAACCACCCCCAACACACACACCTTTCTGTGTACAAACTGGCCATAAAGAAATTATCTGGCTTACCTTGTTTGACTGTAGATCATAGACCCCTATTCCACAGAGTGTCCTGCCCCATACCCAGAAAGAAGGAATGCATGCTTAGAAAGGCCAAGAAAAATCTAGATAAACAGGCCTTGCTGAGTTTCCCTACTTAGTCTATTAACATGAGATCATACCCTTTTTGTCCAGTCATATTTCTACAGTGCTGCCCACACTTTGTGGAACCGAAGCATAAAAATTGACAATTGCTACTGTATCTTTGGGACTGCATTCTGAAGGCTCCCATGGCACAGTAAAACTATGATCCAATGAATTTGTATGCCTTTTCTTCTGTTAATCTGCCTTTTGTCAGTGATTTCCGCAAACCTTCAGAGGACAATGGAGAAGTTTTCTCTTCACCCCTGCAAGGGACTTAATCAGAGATAAGTTAGTATTTACATTTTCTTAACATATGTCACATTCACAGGAAAAACATTTTCATTCACTTTTTCCAAAACAGTACCGTATCCCAGTATATTTTTCCTTTGGTGCATATATTTTGTTCATTGCTGTTCATCAACCAATTACCATCTCATTTTTCACGTTTATCATGAAATGTTTATTTTCACTTACTAAAATAAGTTTATTTTCATGGCTGTATGTTGTAGATTCTACTAAATAAGGCACTTAATAATCAAAACTTAAATAGTAAAACTTACATCATCTCTGCCTTGGTTGTGGTTTTTTCTTTTTGCAGTAAATTTCCTCAGAGTAGATTAACCTGAACCCTTAAAAGCAGAGCATCTACTTATGTCCTGGTGTAAAACAGAATGTTCTCCAAAGCAATCCAGGACACACTATCTGGATTTTAAAAAAACAGCCTCATTTAATTGGGATTCATTCCTCCTTCTCTGCAGTTCTGCGATTCTATTTCTGTAAAATGCAAAATTATAAGCTTCATCGTTTCCAAACATTAAATGAAATGCCTAATCTTTTTATCTAGAATCTTCGGGTGTTTTTTCCTTGTCCATCTGTCACTCCTTTTTAAGGTACTCTGAGGTGACCTAGAGGCTTGTCGTGCTAAGGGTTTCCTTTGTGTAGAGAGGAAACTGGAAAGTTCCAAGGAGGATGGGAGGGAAGGGAGAGACAGGGGACTCAGAAAGCGCAGATGCCATAGACTGAGCTCAGGAGTTTGCACTTGGTCTTCAAGCACGGTGAGGTTTCAAAAGTGGAGTGTATACACCCCAGGATATGCAAAAGAGTCCGCTAGGGAACGAGAAGAATTTATTATATTTATTTTTCCTCTAAAATATGGGGGGGAAATTAAATTGCACTTATATTTAACACACATGGATTGACACGTGCTCAGTCTGTGTCACAGTGCCACACTGTCACAAACTTGAGCAGTGTCCTGAAGGGCAAGGAAGGTATCACCACTGTCCCCAGGGGTTGCCTGTGCAGCCTTGGACATTTGTTCACTTCTAGCAGGTTGTGATTTGTGGTGGTTTATGTGATGCCGGCTAAGGAGATTTACAGATTATGTCATCTGGTGTTAACTGCTAATCCTTGCAAGAGGGACAACTGCCCTTAAGAGATTTCTGAAAAACAAGAGAAACACAAATGAAAATTTAGGAGGATAAAACCAGAATAAAGAAAATATTAGTAATGTAAAAACAAGGAAACTTTCATCTTTGTCTTGACGGAGATAATATTTTTCCAATTCTTATTATAAGTTCTCCATTTAACCATATTATGAGATAAAAACAACAATGATTTAATCAGAACTGACAAGCAGTAGGCCAAAAAATTTTGATACCATCAAGAAGACTGTTTAAAACAGGGATTTATATCCACTGTTACTAATGATTACTTGGCCGTTGTGTATATTGGGCCTTTGGTCAAGGATGGTACAAGAAAACAAGTATAATTAGGAAGATATTTAAAATTGCTAATTATTTCATATTTATCTCACCTTTTGTTATTCCTGTTTGTGTGCATGATTTATTATATGTTAGGTTATTTTCGTAAATAACTAAGTAAGCACATATTAGGCCTGCTTGCTGTTTTGGTTAACATTGCTATATAACCACCGCCCCCAAACTCTGTGGCTTAAAACAATTTATTTCTGTCTCTCATGGTTTCTAGATTGCCTGGGTTCAGCTGGCTTGTTTTTGCGTGGGGTCTCTCATGTGATTTCGATCAGTTGCCTGGGTTGCAGTCATCTGAAGGCCCAACTGGGTTAGATGCTTAAGATGGCCCACTCAAGTGGCTGGTAGCTGATGCTGGGTGTTGGCTGGTCAGTCATCGTCTGGGACTCTTGACTAGTGAGCTTGCACAGGGCCTCTCCCTGTGATTTGGGCTTCTTACAGCTTGATGATTGGTTCCAAGTGGGAGAGTCCCAAGAGCCTCCAAAGAGGAAGTAAGCAGAAGCTGCCTGGCCAGTTAAAATGTGCACCTAGAATTAGAACAACGTGGCTTCTGTACTTCTCCGTATTCTATTGGTCAAAGCAGTCACAGGGCCCACCTGGATTCAAGAGGGTGGGGAAAATAAGCCCCACCTGGTGACGGAGTAGAGTAGAAGAGCACGTGCAAGGGATGATAGCGTTGTGGCATCTTTGGAAAGTACAATCTACCACAGATGCTCAAAAAATTTTTCTTTGGAGACAAAGTCTCACTTTGCAGTGGCATCATTACAGCTCACTACAACCTCAAACTCCTGGGCTCAAGCCATCCTTTTGCCTCAGCCTCCAAAGTAGCTGGGACTACAGGCACACACTGCCACGCCCAACTAATTTTTTAATTTTTTGTAAAGATGGGGGTCTCAACTATGTTGCTCAGGCTCCCAAAGCGGTAGGACTACAGGCATGAGCCACCACACCTGGCCTCAACATGTTTTGGCTGGTCTGTGTGCAGTGGTGTTTACAACTAATTGATCACAACCAGTTACAGATTCCTTTGTTCCTTCTCCACTCCTACTGCTTCGCTTGAGTGGCCTGAAAAAATAAAAAATAAAAATAAGTAGAAAAGAACTGGGAATGGGTCAGACCAATGGAATGGTTTCGCTTCATTAATCTGATGGAGAACATTTATCTTTTAAGAGGTGTAGATCAGTGTCTATTTGCCCTAAGTGGCTTACATAGAAACACCATTTTTTTTTTTTTTTTGCCAATAATTGAGCAAGCTCCTCCCTGTTGGGCTGTCAGGGCATCCAGGGGACAGCAGTTTTCAAATACAATAGAGGCTAGGCTGTTGACTTCTGTCTGAAGTGCTCCCAGTGCTTGCATGGTGATGGCTATGAACACCTGTTCTTTTATCATGGAGAGATTCAAAACTGCCTTTTCAAGCTCATAAGTTCCAAAAGAAAGAGCTTAGAATTGTGATATACACGTGGGTTTTTAAAGTAATGTTGTGTCTAGTACATTTGTGTGGTACGATTTTATGAACAAAAGAGCCCAAGTTTGTAATTTGGCTGACATTTAAAGTGGAGTACCTGGTAACAGAGGTTATCAGATAACCAAGTCCACGGCATCCTGACCATCTTGGTGGGAACCACTTGTATGCTTTTTTGCCACACAAGATGAAAAGACCTGTGTTATTTACAGATAGGGCCAGGTTGGAACGTATGACCTTCCAAGCCGGAGTTTGCTGTGTCTTTTCTTCCTCGTTGGCATTTCCAAGTGTCCCTGCCAGTCTGTGGGAAAAGAACAATTTGTAAAATATTTCATATAAACAGGCCTTTGGTCCAGTTCTGGCAGTTATAGGACCTAACCAAGTCAGTCCAGACTTTTTATCTATCCATATGTAATCTTTACTGTCTGGCAACTTAACAAGGGGAGCAAATGAGCTACCCCAAGTTGCACCGGCCTGGCTTGTGAGTCATCCATAACATCTGGTGATTTGACAAGCGTCGACATCATAAGAGTTAGTGTCAGCATCATCTAAGAGGTGCACGAATGCCATCTGTGGAATCAAGCCATAGGGTTTGGTCACAATATGGCCCTAGTTTGTCACACAGAAAAGATAAAAATTTTATATCTAGTGGCTTTACCTGAGCAAAATACAGCTCTCGAGCTTCCAGAGGTCTTTCTGCATCCAATTGACTCACCAGCAAGAGAAGCAGCATGATGTTTTCTCTGTGGTTATGGACGCCACACATCTTGTCGTACATCCATCTTCTGGACTGCTTCCACTGGGCATGCACAACGGTAGAAACAAAAATGAGTTCAGGTTCCTTTGCATGATCTAGATGTCGGCATAACCAGCAATTGGATTGATTAATCTGGCCAGAGTTTGAAAGACTGGGGCGAAGGGATGCGGGGCCTCTGCCTGACCTGCTGGAAAAACAGGAAGGGTTAGTAAGAGCAAGGCACAGTTTGGAAGAAAAGTTATAGTGGAAGATTAATAGGGAGAATGGGATAGTGCCGTGGCGTCAGCTAGCTCACAGCAACCTCAAACTCCTGGGCACAAGCAATCCTCCTGCCTCAGCCTCCCAAGTAGCTGGGACTACAGGCGTGCACCACCACGTCCAGTTAATCTTTCCATTTTTAGTATAGACGAGATCTTGCTCTTGCTCAGGCTGGTCTTGGACTCCTGGCTCAAGCAATCCTGCTGCCTGGGCCTCCCAAAGTGCTAGGATTACAGGCGTGAGCCACCACACCTGGCCTGTTATTGAAGATGTTGCCCACTAAATCACACAGTGCCTCTTTAGAAGAGCCCATAGAAAAGATTTTACCCTGGTCTTAGTACCAAGGGATGCCATTCTTAGGAGAAACTAGTTTGGTTTTGTTTTTCGAACATAATTGCGAATTTTGTTATTGGTTCTGTTTTCCTCTTTGCTGAGGCTAGGGACTTAGCCTTATGTATAAGCATTTTTGTGTACTAAACCCTCAGATTTTATTCTGTTTTCTTTTCCTTCCTTTTCCTCGCCCTTGTTCTTTCCTCCAGATGCATAAGATGCATGACCTATTTACCATTGGCAGCGGCGAGGCCATGTTGCAGCTCATCCCTCCCTTCCATTGCCGAAGACACTGCCAGTCTGTGGCCCTGCCGATAGAGCCAGGGGATGTTGGTATGTAGGGCCCCAGGAGGGCAGGGTCAGCCATGGGATCTTTTTAGTCTTTAACTCAAAAAATATTTTAAGAATCAAGTACTGCCTTCACAGAGGTTCTATTAAGTAGAATCAAAAATAGCATTCTTTTAGTAACAGGGTCATTGTTTACGATTAGAAATGGAACTAATGAGAAAATGTAGCATAGAGAAATGTCTTGAACATACAACATTTAGAATGTTGTATGTGTCTGGTCATAGAAACTTCAAGTTAGAAGGGATTCTGGAAAATATTCAAACCAATCCACCATTTTACAGATGACTAAGTTGAGACCCAGAAAGGAGAGGAGACCAGCCCATCATCAGTCAGACAAAGCATTGAGTCTTAAGTGTCTGAATGCAGTCAAGCCAGGAGAGGGACCACTGAAGAACAGAGGAAACCTTTTATGTACCCATCTTGCAAATTACCAATAGAACAGTATATAAGAACAATAGTCACAACAAAATGTTACCTTTGGTGTGGGTTCCACAGCCCAAGTCACAGCCTCATATTGATGACTCACACTTAACTCTGGCTCCATGTTTTCCCAGCTATGACTTGTCCTGTGCCTTATATCCTAGAAATCTGTTCCCAAGAAACAAGTTTGAATCAACTGCTGTCAGTAGCAATTAGTTTGACAGCAGTTTTCTTGGCAGAAGCGAATAAATCAGGCAGCGTCACCACTGAGCTCCTTGTTTTTCCTGCCTCACAAAATCCAAGACCTGGAGACTCTGGCAGAGCCCAGACTGGTTTTCTATTTGATTTCTTTTACTTTTACCCATTCCGAAGACCCCTGAATTCCTGGAAACCTCTCACCTTATTGGAGGGTTTGAGTCTGCCGTTTGCTTTAATTCAAGTTACATAACTTATTTCAATTTAGAAATGAAAAATAATTATGTACAAATCAAGCATTAACTAATAATGGAGCACAGCTGGCCTGGCCCTTGGGCAACTCCTGCAAAAAAGAGGATTCCTGTATGGAAATTGTTCTAAACTTATTTTCCTGTAGCTCAGTGACCCTCACACAGGGATGACTATTGCAAAAGTCTGTGTGGCATGTTTGTGTTTGGAGTGTGTGATTCTGCTTTAACAAGTTTCTGTCTTATGTTCTACAAATACCTAACAGTTCAGACAACTGCAGAAACACATGAGCTATCCAAACTCCAGATGACCAGCTCCCACAAGCACCCAGAATGCCAATTATAGAACTAGGGAAAAAGACAAAAAAAAAAAGGTGTCCGACGGTGATGAAGGAAGCCTTGAGCATTAAACGCTGGTGCAGATAGTCCAGGGTAACCTCAGATGCAGAGCCGGCTACCTGCCGTGCTATGACAAGCCGCTTGCTGACCAGAAGGAAAGAAGCCCTGTGGTTGGCAGCGTCTGTGACAGGCCAGCCACTTGACAGGAACATGGAGAAGGGAGGGGAGCCTGCAGAGAAGAAGAGAAGGGCAAGTCTGGGAGAAGGACGTGGGTAGGGAGGGGTGTGGAGGCCAGTGGGCACCTGAAGCAGTGGCGAAGTAGAAGTAATGGCTGCAGTTCCCACGCTTAAAAATGACAGGAAAGCAGACCCTGACAGTGAAGAAGAATCCAGTGGTTAAAGGACAGATGGCAGCTCCAGTCCCTTAGGGACCCTTAAGAATGGCACTGTGGCAAGCAGGTTCTGTGATTTTTGACAAAATGCATGTTGTCAAACAACATGCATGTGGAGATGGAGGGGAGAGGGGTTACAGATCACCAGAACACCTTTGGTTGGAGGCATTCTCAAGAGTGACTTAAGGATCAGGCACAATATCCACAGTCCCTGTACATCGTGCCCTTCCTGAGTCACCAAGTAAAGGCCAAATTCTTTTCAGTGCTCCCAGTATAAAGATGGGTAGGAGCCATCGTGCTCCAGAAAATTTTCCATCAGGAGATTTTTGTTTGTTTGTTAATTTTATTTTATTGTTATAAAAACACTTAACCTGAGATCTACCCTCTTAATAAATTTTTAAATGTACAAGAGAATATTGTTGCGACTATAGGCACAACGAAGTTCAGCATCGTCAAAGTATTGGAGGTTTAAAGTTTTTAAGTTTACCTTCATCACTCACTCAAGCAACACAGGTCAGTGTTTCCTAAGTGATTCTTCAGGTTATTCATGACGCCACAGATGGGACCAGGAGACCCTTGCAAAGGCCTTTGGCAAATAGGGCTCCTGAGTCAGTCGACTTTGGGAAATGCTGTCTTGTCGATGCATAGTACACATTAGTGTACCAAAGACTCTGAAAAGCCCCAGAGGAGCCTAGTGTTTCTCAGACTTCCTTGGCCATGGGACCTGCTTTCTTTGGCATATCTTACAGGACACTAGCATTAGCAAAACCCAATTTGGGAAATACTGGTTTGGGTTAATGTGAATGTTCTTTAAAGAAACCATATTATAGATAACCTCAGGAAAATTGGATAGTAAGTCCTGCTCCCCCTCAGAATCTGTCCCATCTTCTTGCTGAAAAAGCTAAGATCAGTCCAAGGATGGATGCCCAACACCAGCCTTGTCTGGAGCCATTGTAAACCTGCCCAATTGCGACTCTCAGTTGCCCTGGTGAGGGCGGTGACGAAGCATTTTGGTTCAAAGCTGCTCCTGTTGGATGTTAGGTTACAGAGGGCACTGGTAGCAGCAGGGACTACTTCTGCTAGGAGGAGCTAAAAGCCCTTCAGCACAGGATTTGTCCTTGACTCTGCCAGGCACCCTGAGGGCAGCTCTGGCAGCCCCACCCTGCTCTTGCGTGCGGGTGTGCCCCGTCTCTGACACTCAATGACACGTGCTTTCCTGTCGCTGTTTCTCTTCAAGGTTATGCCGGCGCCGCCCACTGGAAGGTCAACATCATAGCCAGAGGGGTCCAGCCTTTGGTCATCTGCGACGGAACCACTCTCTCAGAACTATAGGAAGCAGAGCTTTATTCAGGAAGAGTTTGAGAGCCGAAAACCAGGTTGAAAGGGGGGAAATAAAAACAGAAACGATGAAACCGCTCTCTAGGGGTTGGCTACTTAGTTACCTGCCCTTTGCATGCGTGTGCCAGCCAGCTGTGAACTGTGAGGCAGAGGCCAGGGCCAACCCGTACTGACACTTCCCACAGGTGATTCAGGAAGAATTCTAGCCTGGCCACTTGGTTAGGACTTCGCCAGCACCCAGCTGTGAAAAACTGACTCTTCCAGGTCTTTGGGCACTGCGACACTGAGGCTGCCCCTCAGGCAGGAAATGGGGCTGGTACTTTCCTTCACTGGCATCAGCAGGATCCACCCTGCTGGCTCCCTGGCAGCGGAGGAGGCAGCCAGCCGGTCCTGACACAGAGCCATCCTTGACCAGGTGAGCCTGTTCATCCGTCTTCCTGGCCTCATCACCCTGTACTTCTTTGGAAAGCCACAGCTGATTGAAGAAATCATTGCAGTTTCTTGAGCAGGATTGAATCTAGAACCGCTGAAAAAAGATCAAATAACCTTGAATTGCACTCAAGTGTACTTCTTTCCCAGTGCCCATTGCTCTTGGAGTCTCAGTGATGCCAGAGTAGAGTCTGATTATAATTTGAAATGGGAATTCCTAAAGTGATATTCTTCTCCATTTTATCAGGTTCTTAAACTCCTGCCCCGTCCCTTGCCTATCCGGATGGTTTTCAGAAGCTTGGCTCTGGTCACCTCTGCCTTGGCTGGGCCAGAGCCTGTTACTGCTGAGGCAGCTCTGTTCCTGTCAACTGTGTCATCTTTACCAAGTGTCTTCAGAGAGGAATGAGTTAGAGTAGCTGGCCCGGGGAGAGGGTGCCTCCCTGGGTTTGATCTTTAGGGTCTGATTTTCTGCGGAGAAGATGTTTTACAGATGCGTCAAAGCTGATGTTGTAATGTGGTTGTGGGAGGAACTCCAGACCCAAAGGGTTTGTCAGCTGGGTGTGCAACTGACTGTGTGATCCTCTGTCTTGAAATGATTTCTGTCTTTGTGCTGGGAAACAAGGTGAGGTATTTTTATTTTTTGCAATAATGTAAAGCTGAGTTCTTCTGATTGGATGATTCACTGTACTTACTGTTTTCCTCCAAATGTTTTTGGTATGTATTAATCAAATGGTATAAATAAGGACGCTTGTTCCCTTTTTTTCCTTTATGATTCCTTTATTGACACTATTAGGTAACCTGGCCATTGCTCATGCCATCACCAAGATGAAGAAAAACATCTCACTGTAGCCTCTGGCTCTGAATTGCAGAAATCAAATGGACACAGTAGGTGTCCTTGTCAGTCATGGAGAGTTAGACATTTGTGAGGGAAGGTGGTCGTGACCCTTTGTGGGGTCGTCTTCGTCCTTGGAGGAGCCTGCACCTCATCTCCCAGGCCCCCTTTCTCACAGCAGTGGGATCATCCAGCGCCTGAGTGGCCTGTTTTCTGTGAGCTTCTAAAGGACAAGCAGAGTTCACAGAACTCAGGGTGGATACACTCGGAGCCTCCTCCGTGGAAGGCTTGAATGGAACTAGGATGAACTGTACCTGAGGGAATTTCTCCTTAAAAGAATCAGCCCCTTGTGTGGATTTACACAGGAAAAACAAAACTTATTGTACATATAAAAGTCATGCTGCTGAGCAATTATGATTTAAGAGGTTTTAAGTCAGAGGGATCATCTAGAGGCCAGTTCTGTGCAAGCTTTTAGAGCCTTCTGCGTGTCCCTACCCCTGCTACACATGGGGAAGGATGACACAGAAACAAGTTCTTTAGAGGACTCTCAGAGTTTCTTCAGTTAGACCCTTCTAGTTAACAAAAGAGAGGCGTCCTTAGGAACAAAACAACTGTGTCGACGGTTGAGAGCTCTTTTGTTTCTGGGAGTTGCCTTGTGTTCCTTCTCCATTTCTCTCCAGCCCTTGACATCTTAAATGTCCATAAAAATTCCCACTTCAGCACAAAACTTGAAAACTAAGGAAGCCTTGCACATGTTGGTATTCTAAAACATGCCCTGGACAGTCCCCTAAGCCTGTGAGCTGTTCTGTAGCTCAGCAAAGAATGTTCATAGCAGAAGCTAGTAGAGACTTTGGTGCATATACTACTCATTTTGCTTAAAATCTATCCAGTTCAGACTTGAATATAAATTTGTATTATGGGAGAAACTCCAAAGAGAGTTTTCTGCTCTTAATTACCAGACACATAGCAGTAATTCACCTTCTTCTTAAGGTAATTCTGATAAGCAGAATCTGCTACCGTCCGGTCCTACAGGAAGGGCTGGGGGTGCCAGCCAGTCCCTTTCTAGTTATCCAAGGCTTTGGATAACTAGTGCTGGGGGATTACTTCTATCCTTCTAGCTCTCAGCCTCTGGCAGGAAGTAGCGAAAGTCCCTCTGCATGACCTGGTGTGGGAAAGAAGGTCGTTAGGATGAGGAAGTGGAGTTGCAGGGCCATGGTAGGACCCCCCGACCAACTCCCCACCTCCACAACTGCAATATGAACAAAACCACAGCTCTGAAAAGAGGGACTTGTTCGTAAGTTTGTTGAGCATTTACTAAGCGGTGACATGGCAGGGACCTCCACACACGGGTTAGCTTTTCACTTTCCTGTAGGTTCCCACCGCAGAGGTGCATATGCCCAGAAGTCAGCTCTCTGGGGAGACAGACAGGCAGGCCGGTGCCAGTTTGAAGCTTATGTGTCCAAATGCCCTAAGCTCTCCAGCAGTCAGGCATTGAACGGACAGCACACCTATGCTGGTTGATGAAAAGAAGCAGAGCTTATCCTCACCTCGCCCTCAATTTTTTTAGGGAAGGGAGGAAGTAAAATAACAGCGGTTTATGAAAACAGAAATACACTATTTGGTGAAATACAAAACAGTCAATGAAAAGGGGCAAGTTTGGCTCATTTTGTGAGAGAAGGGAGTAATAACATCTGTCTAGTCCATTCTGACTTAACAAAGTGCCTGCTATACATGATCTCCTTTAATCTTCGCCCAATCTTCTAAAGGAGTATTAGATCCTCCTTTTACAAGTAAAGAAACAAAGGCTTGGACGAGTTAACCGCTGGTGGTGAGTAGGTGGTTCCATGGTGCACTGTTTCCTGCGGCAGCACGGTGCGGTGCCCGAGAAGAGAGCCGTGGATTCCACTGACGCCGGTGTGCCCCAACCGGGTGGGATACACAGGGATGGGGGCCAGCGAGCCGGCAACTGCCGGGTTTGTTTTGAAAACTCTCTTGGACAGAAATGGAGGAGGAAAGAATCTAACCATATGACTTTTATAAAATTCCTTTCACTTTCTCCCTCCCCATTTGAAACTCTTTTTAAAAAAGAGTAAGTATTGCTGGAAGACAACTGTGTCCAGCCATTTTCCTGTCACCACATTCCTCCAGATGTGTGACCAGAGGAGGGACTCTATCCAATTCCAGTTGTGGGTCCCCTTGGAGTTTACATCACTTGTTTTTCAGTTCTCAGCTTTCTATTCCCTTCTCCCCAAATCTAGCATAGGCTTCAGCGTAGAAACAATTATTGTAAAACAAAATCTCAAGTTCCTCAGCTGCAGGTGATGGCCTTAATCATTTGAATACGGTCTGGAGTGAGTTTGCTCCTTACCCAGTCGCTTTCTTCGTAAATGTTCAAACCCCAAAGCAAACGTTTGCTTCTCATCTTCTGTCCAGGAGAAGGCCAGGTTGTAGGCGAAGGGGAGGAAAGGCTGAGCAATTTTGTCTACCTTTTGAGAATCAGTTATTAAACAAAGGGGTCTTTTAGGCTTTTGAACTCTCTTAGCGATGGAGGAAGTGTACTCCTGAGTATACAAGTTCCACACTCGCTACCTTTCAGTCGTGACCCCATTGCCTACTAGAATTTGCTGAAGGAAGAAGGTGTCAGAGATGTGCTTTCAAATAGTATTTTAGGTTGAGATCGCTCCGTGTTTGGACTGCATATGTTATGTGCAGAGCCGGTGCACAGCAGGGCCGGAGGCCAGGACAGTGAAGGCACTTCCAGAGACAGCCCCGTGGCAAATAAAAACGGGGAGGCTCTGGGAATGTGCCTTGTCACCAACAGCATGCATGTTCCTGTCCTCCCCACCCCCAGCCTCCAGATAGCCTGTGGGTTCCCCCACGAAAGCATGTCAGGGAGACGGACAGGTGCTCTCCCTCCCACGCCCCACATCCAAGCCCACCCACCCTGGACGCAGCGTGACTCAGTGGGGCCTGCTTGAGAAACCTCAGCCAGCTTGTCTGTTGTCCAGGCCCCTCAGTGTCTGGTTTCCCTGCCCTGCATAATTTAAGCATTAGAGCTAAATACATCTGTCATCTTCCTCTCTCTGGAGACTGTGAGATGTCCAGACTTTTTCAGACTAGTGGAGAGCAGGAATGTTACATAACTGTTAAGTGGAGGCCTGGAACCGTCGAGATGTGGTAGGGCTAGATGGGAGGCCCTTGCGCCTCCTCTCGGTGTGCCAGGCAGGCAGCAGCCACCAATCCCAGACAGAGCCGTGGCTGCGAGCACCATGCAGAAAAGGGAGCCCGGCTGGGTTTTGAGTCTCAGACAGAAACTGGGGAGTTGGGACATCTGCTTTGTGCCAGGCTCCGTTTACCTGGTCCCGCAGTTCCTCCCGGCAGCTCTGTGGCAGGCGTGGTCACCCTGTGCAGCTGCCTTTACTCACTGCCTAGCAGTGTCCCCAGTGTTCCATGCTTCAAGCTGCAGCCCCTCGGAGCACTTTAGACCCTTTCAGGAGCAAACTTGGTGACAGGAGCCAACAGACACGAGGTATCCAGTCTCACAATAGGCAGCTTTCCCTCCGCACTTCTTTCCATACTTTTACCCTCAGAAAAATGCTGGCTGCGATTCTCTTCTCCTCCTTCCTCCCTCCCTGCTGAGGAAAGGCCGGTAACAGACGCCCAGGGTTGGGGAGGAGGAAACACCGAGGCACAGGCGAGCCGGGGACTGCCATCACCAGGGACGGGAGCTGGTGGCAGCTGCAGTTCATCTTTGGGGAACCAGGCTGTGGGGGCCTGATGGTCCCCGCACGGGCTCGGAATGGTCTGGGCTGTGAGTGTGTACATTGAGTGCAGGATGTTGAACAAGTACTTAATGGACTGCAAACTCTCAAAGACTTCCACCATGTAAGGAATGTATGTAAATTAAAGTTTTATGTAATGAAAGTTTTTACTTTTTGCAATTAAAAGTGTGTATGTTGGTTGATAAGAACTTCGGTATTGGTGTCATTCTTTATTTTCTTTTTTTTTTTTTTTGAGGCAGAGTCTCACTCTGTTGCCCAGGCTAGAGTGCCGTGGCATCAGCCTAGCTCACAGCAACCTCAGACTTCTGGGCTCAAGCGATCCTCCTGCCTCAGCATCCCGAGTAGCTGGGACTACATGCATGCGCCACCATGCCCGGCTTTTTTTTTTTTTTTTTCTATATAATTTTAGTTGACCAGTTAATTTCTTTCTATTTTTTGGTAGAGACGGGGTCTCACTCTTGCTCAGGCTGGTTTCAAACTCCTGACCTTGAGCGATCCTCCCACCTCGGCCTCCCAGAGTGCTAGGATTACAGCCGTGAGCCACCGCGCCTGGCCTGGTGTCATTCTTTAATTTCCAGTTTTCTCTTACTTCCTCTTTTCCCATAACTGGGGGAGCAGGAGCCACGTCCTGCTCGTGAGGCAAGTCTGTGGGGCTCTTCTGTGGGCCTTGCCAGGTCCCTGGCCCTGCCTGGCTTTGGTCTTCCCTAGAATTCTCCCCAGTGTGTGCTTGCTTGTGTTCACAGGCTCTTCTTTGTCCCCACGCCAGCCTTTTGCCTACAGTGGCTTCTGATCTGCTGTTCTCCTGAATTCTCAAACTTCAGTCCTCTTAATACCCTCCCCCGTGCATGCACTTTGTCCAGAATTCAAATGAGTCCCTAGATGCCTTTTTCCTTCTCCCAGCTGGCCACACACAGCCCAGATGCGCCATGGGGCCTCACCCGTGGGTGTCCTTGGCTCTCACAGGAGGACAGCCAAGGCTGCCTGCTTATGGTTCACCCCAGCTGCCACCAGGTAAAAGGCCACTCTCAGCACATAATTAACTCAGTGCAGATTTGAGTCAAGTCATTTCTGTGTCTTCATTTTTTTCTTGCAATTTCTTTTTTATATATACACAGTTTTATATAAATGCATAAATAGGACCATTTCTTCTATACTGTTTTGTGTCCTGTTTCATTTTCCTCTGTTACTTGCTGCACCCAGGAAGGTTCTCTTCCTCTTCCCCACGTTACCCTCCCCTTTCCCTGGTCAGGGAAATGTTGCCACCCTGTCATGTGTCTTTCCATGATCTTCATTCATACTCTCTAAACATAGTCACGCACAGAGTTTTTGTCACTGCTTTACCAAAAGTGGGATCACGTTACATGCACTTTCTCCGTCCTGCTTTTTTTACTCGATCCCTCGCAGGGTTCTCTACAGGTCAGCTGGCAGGGATCAGATCCGTTCTTTTTAATGGTTAATATTCCATGGTGTGGATATAGCGTGGAATAGGAATAGTAGAAGAAATATTCTCTTACTGACAGTAAATCACATCCTGTTAAATGATTATTTGGATTATAAGTCAAGTCTGGAGTCAATTTAAAAAATACTTGTTTTTACAAAATGTACATTCTTGTTTGTTCCAGCCCTAATGTATCTTCTTCAAAAATCATTCCACTCCACAGTTCTGTTCATTTACCTGCTTGAAAACTGGACGTGATAAGAACTTGGAAACCAAAAGCAAGGGGGAAGGGGTTAAGGGCTTCATTCCGTGCTAAAAGGCAGGGAAGCAGCCTGTTTCTGTCCTTTCCTTTCTCCACCCCGCTGTAGCATTTGACACTGACTTGTGGAAAATCCCTCCCTCTGCTTCTGTGATACTCGCTATTCCCTTCTTGAACCTCTTTCCACTCTGTCCCCTCTGTAGGATCTTCTGCCTATCTCTGAAACATTCGTCTCTCCCAGGGTTCTGCCCTGGGGTCCTCCTTTTCTCTCTCCCGACACTGTCCCTGGAGATCTCAACTCTGTCCTTCACATTCCACTGTGGGCATGTCACCTCCAGGCTACGTGCCCTGCCCACACCTCTCAGCTGAGCGCTAGGACGTGCACGTGTCGGGAAGTCATCTCCACCGACTCCAAGCGCCTCTAGTTCACCATGTCCAAAACAACTGTGGCAGCCTCAGTGGGCCCTCTCTTCCCTCTCAGTCTTTCCTTCTGATCAAGACCAAGCTCTGGAGAATTCTGCCTCTCTATTGGGTGTCCAGCCCCATTGCTGCTGTCTCGGTTTAGGACCTTGCTGTTTCACTCTGCCAATAATCGCCTAATTTGTTTCTCGTTTTTCTCATTGTACATCTCCCCATCCCATTCACCATCCGCTTAGCTGTCAGAGTGATCTTCCCAAAGCACAAGTCTGGCCACCTCAATTCCTGGCTCCTCAGTGACTCCACTGCCCGCAGAGGAGGAGTCCCGGCCTCCGCTCCAGCCTGATTCCACTCCTCAGCTTCGCTTGCCCTCCTCATCTGTTGTGCCCCACTTCTGCTGGGCCGTCTTCATTCCTGGAAATGTCCAGGCTAGGGGTTTTTGTTGTTTGTTTTAATAAATTTTAATTTTTACAGCACTTTTAGGTTCACAGCAAAATTGAGTGGAAAGTGCAGCGAGCTCCCACATCCCCTTTGCCACACACGCACAGCCTCCCCACGTCGACATCTGGCACCAGAGTGGTGCATCTGTTACGATCCACGACCTACACTGAAACCATCACCCAAAGTCTGTATTAGGTTCACTTCGCTCTTGGTGTTGTGCATTCTATGGGTTTGGACAAATGTATAAAAGCGTGTGTCTATCATTATAGTCTCATACAGAGTAGTTTTCACTGCCCTAAAAATCCTCTATGTTCTACCTATTCATCCCTTGCTGCCACCAACCCTTGGCAACCACCAATCTTTTTACTGTCTCCATAGGTTTGCCTTTCCCAGAATGTCATATAGTTGGAATCATACAGTATGTAACCTTTTCAGACTGGCTTCTCTCACTTAGTAATAAGTATGTAAAGTTCTACCATGCCTTTTCATGGCTCGATAGTTCATTTCTTTATAGTGCTGAATAATAGTCCATCATGTGGATATACTAGAGTTGATCTATTCATCTACTGAAGGACATCTTCCTTGCTTGGTTGTTTCCAAGTTTTGCAATTACGAATAAGCTTGCTAAAAATATCCATGTGCAGATTTTTGTGTGGATATAAGTTTTCAGTTAATTTGGCTAAATACCAAAGGAGTATAGTTATTGGAGCATATGGTAAGAGGATGTTTCGCTTTGCATAAAATCATTGAATTGTCTTCCAAAGTGGCTGGACCATTTTGCAATCCCACCAGCAATCAGTGAGAGTTCCTGTTGCTCCATATCCTTGCCAGCATTTGGTGGTGTCAGTGTTTTGGATTTTGGCCATTCTAACAGGTGTGTAGTGATATCTTATTGTTCTATTTATTTTTATTTTTTTGAGACAGAGTCTCACTCTGTTGCCCAGGCTAGAGTGAGTGCCGTCGCATCAGCCTAGCTCACAGCAACCTCAAACTCCTGGGCTCAAGTGATCCTCCTGCCTCAGCCTCCGAGTAGCTGGGACTATAGGTGTGCACCACCATGCCAGGCTAATTTTTTGTTTCTATTATTAGTTGCCTGGCTAATGTGGTTTTTTCTTTCTTTCTATTTTTAGTAGAGATGGGGTCTCACTCTTGCTCAGGCTGGTCTCAAACTCCTGACCTCAAGCAATCCTCCCGCCCCAGCCTCCCAGAGTGCTAGGATCACAGGCGTGAGCCACCGCGCCAGCTCTTATTGTTGTTTTAATTTGCAATTCTCTAATGACACATGATGTTGAACATCTTATTGCCCTCTGTATATCTTCTTCAGTGAGTTTTCTGTTCAGGTCTTTTGCTCATTTTTAAATTGAGTGGTTTTTTATTGTTGAGTTTTAAGAGTTCTTTGTATGTTTTGCGTAACATCCTTTATCATATGTGTCTTTTGCAAATATTTTCTCCGAGTTTATGGTTTGTCTTCCCATTCTCTTAACATTGTCTTATGCAGAGCTGAAGTTTTTAATTTTAATGAAGTCCAGCTTATCAGTTGTTTTTTTTTTTACCTGGGTCATGCCTTTGATATTGTATCTAAAAAGTTATTTCCATACCCAAGGTCATCTAGGTTTTCTCCTGTGTTATCTTCTAGGAGTTCTATAGTTTTATATTTTACATTTGTATTTAGGTCCACTATGAGTTAATTTTTGTGAAGGGCATAAGTCCTGTGTATAGATTCACTTTTTTGCATGTCATTGGCCAGTTGTTCTAGCATTATTTTTTTTTGTTTGTTTATTTGTTTGTTTTGAGACAGAGTCTCACTGTGTTGCCTGGGCTAGAATGCCATGGCATCAGCCTAGCTCACAGCAGCCTCAAACTCCTGGGCTCAAGTGATCCTACTGCCTCAGCCTCCCGAATAGCTGGGACTACAGGAATGCGCCACCATGCCCGGCTAATTTTTTCTATATATTTTAGTTGGCCAATTAATTTCTTTCTATTTTTTTTAGTAGAGACGGGGGTCTCACTCTTGCTCAGGCTGGTCTTGAACTCCTGACCTTGAGTGATCCTCCCGCCTCGGCCTCCCAGAGTGCTAGGATTATAGGCGTGAGCCACCCCGCCCAGCCTAGCATTATTGTTGAAAAGATTTTCTTTGCTTCTTTGTCAAACATCAGTTGACTATATTTGTGTAGGTCTATTTATGGGCTCTCTATGTGTTTGCTTCATCTATTTGTTTATTCTTTTGTCAATACCATACTGTCTTTTTTTTTTTTTTTTTTGAGAATCTAAATATTTGCCTTTATTCAGACAGTTTGGATGCTCCTTGGCTCTTTGGAGTTCCGTATGTGGGCTGATGCTGAAGATGGAGTGTTTTCGTATAGTGTCATATCCCATTCTCTCTCTCCTGCAGCGCCCTTTCCTCCAAAATCGACTGTTCCACTATTTTGTGCATGAATACCTTTACAGTTAAGTTTAAAGATGGATATTGCTAGATGTTGTGCATATAATATGAATTATTTTACATCTTAGAAAAGTTTGGAAACGTGAGTAGGAAGACAGAGAGATAACAGATGACAGAAAAAAATGTTTTCTTCTTATAAGAGCTCCAATAGAATACTGTCTTGATTGCTAATAGCTTTATAGTAACTCTTGAAGTCAGGTGGTGTCAAGACTTTTTTAATATTGAGTTGGATATTCTGGGTCTTTTGCCTCTCCATATGAAGTTTAAAATTGATTTTTCAATATCCACAAAATAACTTGCTGGGATTTTGATTGGGATTACATTGAGTCTATAAATCAAGTTGCATTGAGGCTGTTTTAATTACAAGCTATAGTTCCTATCTCATGATCACAGTTTTGAATGTCAGTGTGTCCTTTTTTGTTCAGTTTGAATTCCATTTTTATTGTTGCACATTCCTCCAACATGACACATGTCCTTTAGGCTTTTTAAATATATCAAACTGAAAAGCCTCTAGACACCATGCCTGAAGACAGATATTTCATCAATCTTATTTTTTCAGAATAATGACTTTATTATTTTTGTTAAAATGATACATTCCTGCGAAGACCGAAGACAGTTTGGGTGATCTTACAAAAACCTCCACCCAGAGCTAACTACTAACGGCATTCTAGGCATCTCTAGGATATTTCTAATAGGAAGACTAGATAGAAATGCTTTCATTAAGATGGGACCACTAGTGCTATTCGAAAAGTAAAAGTTCTAAATCTAATTTTATATGAATCTAACAGAAGGAAAAAAACGGAGCGTTTCTTCCCCACAAAAAATATTAGTTCCTACAAAATCTCTCTGAAGTTAAGATGATGAAAAACGTTAAGAAATAAGAATTGTTCCTAATAAAGGTTTCCTTTCAGATGACACGGCTCAAGGCTCTGAGGATGAGGAAATAGCTCACTCTTTCTCCCACTTCACTTTGTGTTAATTCTCTCTGTACCGATACTGTCAACGTCCATGCATCTCCCTCTGCTCTGAAACCCTGATTCTCACAGTTAGTTGCCCTTCCTTTTATACTTCAGTTCATTTTGTGGCTCACCACCAATACTTTTGCCATTCCTTAGTTATCGTTTTTAAACTCTTGGCAGAGCTGCCTCATTAAGAATGATTCAAGGATGGCTCATGAATGCTGTAGGTTCTGTTTTTGAGAATCTTTCTGTGGTCTTTATACTTCCATACACCTTGGCTGAGTAGAATATTCTTGCATCACACTTTATTTTGTGCAGAATTTGGACACACTTCTCTATTGTCATCTGGCGTAGACCATTGGTAGGGACAAGACTGAAGCCAAAGATTCCCTGTTAGAGGCATCACCCTTTGCCTTTTCTTTATTTTCATCTATAGGCCTGAAGAACTCTGTCTTTCTTAGTCTTTATTAGTTTTTCCTGGAACAATGTGTGATCTCTAGAGCTGCAGTTCCATTCTAGGGAAGATGCTTTGTATTTTCTTTTTGAATACTTTTTATTTTCCATGTGTTGGATTAGATTCCACAGTTGTTCCTTGGTTTTGTTGCCTTGATCTTTTATAGCTATTGTCTTTTTTTTTTTAAATACTTGTCTTTTTTCTCCTCATGCACCATGATTATCTCAGGCCTTCCCTCTGCTGTTGACTCTTGAGCCACATAGGTTTGAACTGCACAGGTCCACTGAAATGCGGTTTTTTCCAACAAACACAATCGGCCCTCCATATCTGCAGGTTCCACATCGCAGCCAAACGCATCTCAAAAATACAGTGTTAGAGAGATGCAAAATCTGTGGATACAGAGGGCCAACTTTTAGTATACTAAGGTTCTTCAGGGCTGCCCGCGAGACTTCGGTCTGCGCATGCTTGAATTTTAGTGTCTACGAGGGATCCTGGACCCAATCCCCTCGGATGCCCAGGCACAACTATATGTATCTCTTTGCTTTTCAGCCACATCTGTTCAGTTTCTTGCTATTTGTCATGTATTCGTTTTGTACAAGTGCCCTCAGTTTGCTTCCTTTTTATTTCATTCTGTTTCATCTTCGAGTGCTTAAATTCCTTGAATTCACATTGTCATTAAATTTTTCTGTAGCTCAGAATACTACAGGGAGTTTTTTTTCTGTTCCTTGGATTACATTTTCTTCTAAACTTGGTTTTCATCAATAAACATGCATGTTCCTTTCTTTCATTTTTTTCTTTCATATGTCCGTGTATTTACCATGCTCGCTTGCTTGCTTTCCTTTCCTTTTCTTTCTTTCTTCTTTCTTTCTTTCTTTCTTTCTTTCTTTCTTTCTTTCTTTCTTTCTTTCTTTCTTTCTCTCTCACTCTCTCACTCTCTCTCTTTCTCTCTCTTTCTTTCCTTCCTTCCTTCGTTCCTTTTCTTCTTTCTTATTTAGAGATGGAGTCTTGCTCTATCACCCAGGCTGAAGTACAGTGGCACAATCATAGCTCACGGTAACCTCAGACTCCTCCGCTCAGGAGATCCTCCTGCCTCAGCCTCTTGAGTAGCTGGGACTACAGGCGCTCACTACCACGCCTGGCTAATTTTTTTTTTTTTTTTTTTTTTAGAGATGGGGTCTCTCCATGTTGCCCAGACTCAAGTGACCCTCCTGCCTTAGCTCCTAAAGTACTGGGATTACAGGCATGAGCCACCATGCCCAGCCATGATTCCGTATGATTCTAGGTACATTCTCAATTCTAACAGTATCTGTACCCACCACTCAGATCTAACAAATGTTAACATTTTACCATATTTAAAAAGTAATGATTTACACACCCTTTTAGTACTTGACATAAAACCCCCATATTTGCTCGTTTATAACTGAAGTCTCCTCACCAGGTAAACAACTGAGATACTTTCTCCTTTCCTTCCTGACCCTGAGTCAACTTTCCCTTTCCTCACTCCATCACAATCAGGACCTAGTATTTTAACTGCCTACCATTTTCCATCTCTTGTTTTAAAAATATCTTATTTTTCACCCCCACTAAGAAAAAGTACTGAAAACCAAGTTTGCAAAAACCTAGTAAATTTAAGAAATACAACATCGATCTAAAAGAAAACTCAGTAACCCCTTCCTTTCCAGCCTCTCAGGCACATGCCCACACACAGGGCCACCTCGCCCCTCAGCAGCCTGCCGCCTACCAAAGTGGGGGGCTGGGACCTGGGGACCAGAGGCCTCAGTACAAATCCCAGCTCTGGCCTATAGGAGGGTGACTGTGGAGAGTTCTTCCCACCCCTCTGGTCCTTGGTTTCCTCATCTGAAAATCAGCACAGAGATACTCAGGACCTGGGTGAAGTGGCCAGCTCTGCCCCAGCACCGAGCAGGGACTCGATGCGTGGCTGTTGTCCCCTTCCCTCTTATCATCAGCCTGCCTCCCCACCCTAGGGTTTGCTTCTGCCTTCCTGTGTGGACAGGCCTCCTCCGTCCTCGAGAGCCATTCTTGACATCACCAAGGGCAGAGCTGGACCAGACCCAGAGCTTCTCTGACCACCTTTCCGTTTTTATGAATAGGTGAGGAAGCTGAGGCCTGGAGCCAGTGGCTTGATCCAGAGTAGCATTTGCCCGGTGCTCTGACGTTTGTGGAAATACCGTCTATCTGCTGCCTGCCCCCTCCGTGGTTCTTTGGCTCCCCTAAGCCCAGTTCCGACCTGAGCCCCCTGTGAAAATCACCCCATGACATCCCAGCTCCTCACTGGCCCTCGCCAAGCTCCACTCTCTTCCTCCTTGCCGACTCCCAGCATGGAATGCGCTCCTTCGCCTGTCTGGCCTGGGTCTGAGGGACGAGCACGAAGCTCATTCTCTTCAGTTGAACCCAGGCCTGCCTCCTTCTAGGGCTCGGGCCCCTCAGGCAGTTCACACGAGGACAGGTGGCCGCATTCTCCTTCCACCAACACAGGTCCCTTCCTGGCTGAGGACGAAACTGCAAGGATGGGCAGCCCCAACCGCATGCCAAGCCTCAGGGAGAACCGTCCCGGCGCAGAAGATACGTCTTGCTCCTAGCCACCCAAAACCCTCAGTGCCCGGCAGATCTGCCCCGCCGGTCTCCAGGCATCCAGAGGTCCAGGTCCAGAGCTGGGCAAAGCACTGAAGGCTGCGTGTGTCAGGCTTCCGTCCACATGTCCAACTTTGGGCCTGGGGTTACAGAAAGGAGTATGGTCCTGGCCCCCTGAGGTTGTATAATCTTGTTGAAAAGACACGGGTACGTATAAGGTGAATTTTAAGGACTAAACATTGGGAAGTAAGATGCTCTCTAAGAATTAAACCATGAAACAGTACAAAATGAATCAGAATGGAGGTGAACAAAGTCACCTTAAGAAATGATTCCCAGGCCGGGCGCGGTGGCTCACGCCTGTAATCTTAGCATTCTGGGAGGCCGAGGTGGGTGGATTGCTTGAGGTCAGGAGTTCAAAACCAGCCTGAGCAAGAGTGAGACCCCGTCTCTACTAAAAATAGAAATAAATTAATTGGACAACTAAAAATATATAGAAAAAAATATTAGCCGGGCATGGTGGCACATGCCTGTAGTCCCAGCTACTAGGGAGGCTGAGGTAGAAGGATCGCTTGAGCCCAGGAGTTTGAGGTTGCTGTGAGCTAGGCTGATGCCATGGCACTCTAGCCCGGGCAACAGAGTGAGACTCGGTCTCAAAAAAAAAAAAAAAAAAAAGAAATGATTCCCAGACTCGGCTGTGACCAGAATGCAGCTAGAACACAGAGAAACCTTAGCAAGCTTGCCCATGAGAAGAGTGAGAGGGTGTCCACCAATGGAAGCCCAGAAGAAGGACAGCCTCTAGGCAGAGGGTGGCGGTGCCATCTGAGCCGGAGACAGTGCCCCCAGGTGGTTGGCATGAGCATGCTGGCCCTTGCGGGGCCCACTCCTGTGGCATCAATGGTGCCACAGGCCACTGATGCCTGATCACCATCACCAAGTCTCAGATTCTATAACAGGTGTAACTTTCCTCTGCCTTCCTGCTCACCAACCCAGTAAGTTGGTGTCTTGTCTATTTGGGCTGCTATAACCAGATACCATAGACTGGGTAGCTTACAAATGACAGAAACTTATTTCTCGCAGTTCTGCAGGCTGGGCGGTCAAGATTAAGGTGCCGGCAGATTCGCTGG
Organism: Lepilemur ruficaudatus; assembly: GCA_963574885.1. Classification (NCBI taxonomy): domain Eukaryota; kingdom Metazoa; phylum Chordata; class Mammalia; order Primates; family Lepilemuridae; genus Lepilemur; species Lepilemur ruficaudatus. Next base: position 23,529 of record CAUYRT010089031.1, on the reverse strand, counting down.
CTGGTGGGCACTTTACATTGGAAATGAAGGAACAGAGGTCAGAACAGCATGGTGGAGGACGTTGGAAAACATGGGGAGGCGTCTAGGGTAGGGCCAGATTGTGGGGTCCTGGGCCAAGTGAGGAACCGAGGTCAGGCAATGGGGGTCGTTCTGGGTTCCCGAGAAGGAAGGACAGCATGAAAGTGGTATTGGTGGCATCGGCCTGGCTGGGTGGGCTGACCGATGTCAGGAGAGGAGCAGGTGTGTGGAGGGGAAGAGACCAGGGCCAGGCAGGCACTGGGCCTGGGGTCTTGGGACTGCTCACTACAGTGGGCACTGGAACTGAAGGAGTTAGGAGAAGCACAGGGAGATACATACAAGAAGGATTGCTACAGCGTCATTTGTGTATTACAAAAAAAAACAACAGAAAAAGCAAGCACCCTAATGTCCATCAGTAGGAAATGGATAAGCAGATGACCGTATATCTGTGCAATGGAATATTGCACGGCAGGGAACGTGGGCAGTGTAGGTCTACATGCCTTGACACCATCAAATCTCAAAAAAAGAAAGAGCAAACAAGATTTGGAAGGATCTAGGCTGTGCTATTCAATGTGGTAGCCACTAGCTACATATGGTTATTTAAACTTAAATTAACTAATACTAAAAAATGCAGTTCCTCAGTCACACTAGCCGCATTTCTGGTGCTCAAAAGCCACACACAGTCAGCGGCTACCGTATTGCACAATACAGTTCAGGTATAGAACATTTCCAGCATCACAGAGAGTTCTGTTGGACAGCAGATGTTTTTGAGACATGGAAAACAATATTCCATATTGTTTTCCATTTTCCATGGGTATGGAATGTCTAGTAAAAGTGCAGTGGAAATCATGCAACTGGCAAACGACAAATTCGGACAGAGGTTGCAGCTGGGAAGGTGAGTGTTTCGGGATCAGAGAGAGGATGCTGGGAGCTTCCGTGTTTTATCTCCTAAGCCAGGTGTGGGTACATGGGTGCTCTTTATATCACTATCGATACTTTTCTATGTCTGAAGTAGTTCCTAATGAAAACATCTTTAAAGATGGGCTGGATATGAGGGGCACTGTGATGCGTACTGAGCATAGAACAGGCAGGAAAGCAAAATGGCTTGAGTTTTTGTCTGGGAGGCTGGTGGAAGGAGGCTCTGTGGGGAATCTGACCCTCCCCTGTCCTGGCATCCTCATAGTGCCAGGGCGCCAGTCAGCTGCTCCCATGTCACAGTCACTATCCTGGGTCCTCACAGACACTCTTCTCTGGTCCCCAGTGCCATGTGTCTTTGTCTGATGTCTGTTGCTAGTACTGAATACTTGAGACAGGGCGATTTATAAAGAAAATAAATTTATTTCTTGCAGTTCTGAGGGTGGGAAGTTCAAGGTCAAGGTGAGTTCAAGCTGCATGTGGTGAGAGCCTTCTTGCTGATGAGGCTCTCTGCAGAGTCCCAAGGTGGCGCAAAGCATCACAAGGTGCGGGGGCCAGAGCATGCCACACAAACTTTTTATGCCCACTTTTGTAATAGCTAATCCAGTCCTGTGATAATCCATTAACCCATTAATCCATAAATCTGGCTGGGTGCAGTGGCTCACACCTGTAATCCCAGCACTTTGGGAGGCCAAGGTGGGAAGATTGTTTGAGGCCAGGAGTTTAAGACCAGCCTGGGCAACATAGTGAGAATCCATCTCTGCAAGAAATGTTTTAACATTAGCTGGGCGTGGTGGTGTACGCCTGTAGGCTCAGCTACTGGGGTGGCTGAGGCAGGATTTTGAGGTTACAGTGAGCTATGATCAGGCCACTGTACTTCAGCTTGGGTGAGAGAGTGAGACTCTGTCTCAAAAAAATATATTAATCTGTGAATGGATGAATTCATTCATAAGGGCAGAGCCTTATGACCAATCACCTCCCAAACATCCTACCTCTCAACACGGCTGCATTGGGCATCGAGTTTCCAACACATGAACTTTTGGGGGATCCATGCAACCATAGCACCATGGTTACCTGCCCTCCAGACAACTGTGACAAAGGGTCAGGCACCAACACCTGCACAGGCTGGCCTCCTGCCGATCCCATACACCTCTCTCATGTCCCTCCTGCTTGGCCATAGCCCCCCCCCCCAATTCTGACCACCTGCCCCTTCCCACAGTCTCCCCACCCCAGCTCCAGAACCCAGCCCAGCTGCACACTTCTTGGAAAAGGGCAGCTGATCACTTTGTCCCATTAGAGTCCCAGCGAGGCCTGGGACAGCTGTGCTTGGTCAGGAATTTGTCTGTCAGGAAGGAAGCCAGCAACCCAGCAGCTCAGGAGTCCCCGGAGGTCTGGGCCCCAACACCTGGCCCTGCTGACACCAAGGGGCTCCTGGCTCAAGGCTTTGGTCATTGGCTGATTTGGCACTTCAGTGCAGAGACGGAGCCTCTGCCTCCCCCCGGCTGCAAAGAGCCTGGACCTAGTTACGATTGTCCTGTCCCCAGAGCCCATCAGACATCTCTATTCCAGAAGCCATGAACCCCTGACCAGGAGCATGTCAGATTCCTTTCTGCAAACTTCCTGTCTCTTTCCACCTAATCAAAACAGCTACCATTTACCAGGTGCTAAGTGTTTGCCATTCGTTTTACTGAATCACCCCAGCTATTCTCTTATTTTACAAATGAACAAAGTGAGGTTAGAGGGGGAAATGATTTGCCCAGCTAGGGACTGACAGTCAGGGTTACAGCCTGGATGGGACTGACTTGATTCTGCCCTGAACTCTCTCGACAGTTCCCCTCTCCCTCCTCCAGCCCAGCCTGCCTCCCTGTCCTGTCTGTCTCCTCGCCAGCCTCTCTCAGTCTGCGCCTCCCAGTCTGAGGACTCCTCTGCTCTCTCTCCCAGCCTGTCTCCTCCACCACCCCTCCTCCCCTGACCACAGGGGAAAGGGAAGCATATTTTTAGTATATTAGTCTTACTGATTGAGTCAAGTTCTAAGCCCACCATTCTTATTTTATTTTATTTTATTTATTTATTTTTTTTTTTGAGACAGAGTCTCACTTTGTTGCCCTAGCTAGAGTACCGTGGCGTCAGCCTAGCTCACAGCAACCTCAAACTCCTGGGCTTAAGCAATCCTCCTGCCTCAGCCTCCCGAGTAGCTGGGACTACAGGCATGTGCCACCATGCCCGGCTAATTTTTCTGTATATTTTTAGTTGGCCAATTAATTTCTTTCTATTTATAGTAGAGACGAGGTCTTGCTCTTGCTCAGGCTAGTTTCGAACTCCTGACCTTGAGTGATCCACCCGCCTCGGCCTCCCGGAATGCTAGGATTACAGGTGTGAGCCATCGCGGCCAGCCAGCACCATTCTTATTTTAAACAAGTCAAACCATTTGACTTTTTCTTTTAATTAAAAAAACTAAACCAAATTAAATTGTTTGACCTGCCTGTTAGGGAAAGTCTTCTCACCCCAGGCTTATATGATGCCCATCTTTATTTCTTATTTTTTTAGAGATGGTCTTGCTCTGTCACCCAGGCTGGAGTGCAGTGGCATCATTCAGAAACTAAAAAAAAATGAGGCCAGGGACAGTGGCTCATGTCTATAATTCCAGCACTTTGGGAGGCTGAGGCGGCAGGATCACTTGAGGCCAGGAGTTTGAGACCAGCCTGGGCAGCACAGCAACATACTGAGACCCTATCTCTCCAAAAAAAAAAAAAAAAAGAAAGAAAAATTAGCTGTCCATGGTGGTGCATACCTGTAGTTCCAGCTACTCAGGAGGCTGAGGCAGGAGGATCTCTTGAGCCTTAGAGTTTGAGGCTGCTGTGAGCTATGATGACTCTATGTACTATAGGGAAAGGCTATCCGTGCTTCAGAGGGAATGTGTAGGAATTTGCTTAAGGGCAGGGTTTACAGTATGTGGTCTGACACAAGCAGCAATAGATAAACTGGGAATTTTAGAGGCGTGCCAGAACTTAGTTAATCAGAAGCCGACACAGCCGATCAGCTAGCATCCAAATGGACTACTTCAGCCTCCACGCTGGTGCAGGGGGAGAGGCTCCGGTCGAAGGTGCGAGAACTAGGGGCTGGCATTTTCTTCTTTGTGAACCCCTGGGTCAGAACCACCTACTTTCAACATTTTGTGCAGACTGGCTTCCATCCGTGCACCTTGGGCATTGTTCTCTGACGCTATCCAAGGCACTGGTCTGTCCTTTAAAATGATTTCTGTGTTTTTCCCACTGACTGCTACCCTTGGTTTGGAGTTCACGGTGATAACACAAAAGTAAAATTTCTTAGCAACTCCTCTATTGTTTGTGGTGCCATCACGTGTCTGGGATGGGAGAGCAAGGTTGCTTGGGCGGTTTAGATTCAGCGCCAGTGACCTTTGGTTTCCATGAGAGCACAGAATGTGGCCGGCCGGCAATGTGGCCCGACCTGGGGGCCTAAATTCTAATAAAGGAGCATCGTGAACTACAATGGTGAGAACGGGAAGTAAGAAAATTATATCCAAATTGTAAGAAAAGACCCTGTGCCCAAGGTGAGGGATTCAGAGTTGTCTCTGAGACTCCGAAATGGGTAGAAGCCAAATGTCTAACGGGAATTGGCTGAGTCGGCTACAGCACAGCTACTCTGGGGAAGGTTTGCAAACACTGAAAGTGGTGGTTATAAATATATGAAGCAAGTTGGAGAAATTATTATGATAAATTATCTGGGGGGAAAAGTCAACATTGTGCATGTGCTATTATTCATTAAGGAAAGAGAAAAGATGCTAAGACTGTGCTTCTCAAGCCAGCAGTGATTGACCAGTTGTTTTTGTAAACTTTCCAGTCCATCCCACATGGAAACTTTCATAAAATATTATAAAAATAAATGATTAAACACATATCCAATCAAAGGACTTGTATCTAAAATATGTAAACAACCCTCAAAACTCAACAGAAAAAATACAATTAGAAGTGGACAAAAGACATGAACAGATACTCTACCAAAGAGGATATAGGGATAAATATATCATGGCAAATAAGCACATGAAAAGATATTCAACTAAATTAAAACCATAACGAGGCCGGGCGCGGTGGCTCACGCCTGTAATCCTAGCACTCTGGGGGGCCAAGGTGGGAGGATTGCTTGAGGTCAGGAGTTCGAGATCAGCCTGAGCAAGAGTGAGACCTCGTCTCTACTGAAAAGAGAAAAATTAGCCGGGCGTGGTGGCACACACCTGTAATCCCAGATACTCGGGACGCTGAGGCAGGAGGCTCGCTTGAGCCCAGGAGTTTGAGGTTGCTGTGAGCTAGGCTGAAGCCACGGCACTCTAGCCAAGACAACAGAGTGAGACTCTGCCTCAAATAAATAAATAAATAAATAGCTGTTGTGCTGCTTTCATTCTTGTGTGAAAATGTCACAACAGATACTGTGGTTGTTTGTTTGTTTTTATGATAGGGTCTCACTCTTTCACCAGGGCAGGGTGCAATGGTGGCATCATAGCTCACTATAACCTCAAACTCCTGAGCTCAAGTGATCCTCCTGCCCTCAGCCTCCTGAGTAGCTGGGACAACGGTTATGCACCACCATGCTCAGCTGTTTTTTCTTTTTCTTTTTTTTTGTAGAGCCAGGCACTTGCTCTTGCTCTTGCTCTTGCTCAGGCTATTCTCGAACTCCTGGCTTCAAGCAGTCATTTTGCCTTGGCCTCCTAGAGTGCTAGATTACAGGCGTGAGCCATCGCATCTGTCCCAGATACTGGTTTTTATTCTGGGATCTCTTAACGAGGAGAAGTCCCAGGCCGGGCATTCTGGGGTAATTTAGGCAGGGATGTGTCTAAGTGGTCCCCAGGTGTCGGGACATGTGCTTGGGTTTCTTTATTGACCTAAAGATCTCCACACCCTTTGCACATCAGTTATTTGGGGAATAGGAACAAGTACTGCCTATTTTACAGAGAGAAACTAGAGTTCAGTTAAGATTGCAGGGTCATTCTTTAATTTTGAACATTTCCTTAATATCTTGGTCAGATAGCTCTAGTTTGCAGAAAGTCTAGGTAGGATATGCTGCCATATCTAGATTCACTGAGAAAGGCCCAACTTGATCAGAATTTTAAAGTAGGTTTCTGTATACCTGAGACCTTGCTCTTTCACCTAATGACCTTTGGGTAAGCATGTCCATTAAAATGGAAACAAATCATTTTTTAAAATGGAAATTATTCTCATGCTTATTTTAGTGGGGAACCCCCAGAGAAGATAGCCGTGTATGACTGAATGCTCTGTGGTTGCTATTTTATTTGCTCTTGGCCAGGAAACTGATCCAGGTGGCATGTGCTTATGTAAACTGGCCACTTCACACCGCTAAGATGTTAAGGCAAAGTATATACATAGTCGGCCCTACAAGCCACTGGTTCTGCATCCATGGATTCAACCAATGGTGGATCAAAAATATGAAAAATAACAAAAAACCAATATATGACAACTATTTATGTGACATTTACATGGTATTACAGATGATATAAACTAAGTGTAGCTATATTAGCATGTATAAATACTACATCATTTTATATTAGGGACTTGAGCATCCTCAGATGTTGGTGTCTGAGGGGGTGTCCTGGAACCAATCCCCCTCAAATACCAAGGGACAACTGTAATACAATAGATTTTTATATCCTACCCAATGTAGGGCCCAGTAGCTAATGATTAGATTTTGTGTGTAGACTAGTGGTTAAAAAAGCACAAACCCCCAATAAAGCTGCTGGGTAGGCATCCTTGTTCAGCCACTTTCTAGTGGTATATCTTCTTCTTAAACCTCAGTATTCTTACCTCTAAAATAGGGACATTTTATTTTTATAAGTTTGAGTATTAGTTTGTATATATAAAGTACTTAGAACAGTGCCTGGCATACAGAAAGCCATTAATACACATAGTGGCTTTCAAACAATTAGGTATGCCCTAGCAAGTTCAGAGAGCTGCAGGTGCTGCTTCAACTATACCTACTTTGGTATTTTCCACTACATACTGTTCAAGGCTAGAATAACAATGAACCCATGAGCAGGGTTTCTTTACATTTAAGATTCCAACACTAACCTTTAGTCAAGTGTAGAGGTGGCCTGTGTCATACAGCCGGGTGTGCTGGCTTCAGGCTGGGTGGCCTTCTCCTTTTTTGGGTAAAAAGTAGCTGGATTCCTCACTGAAACCACCACCATGTTATGTTTGTCCTTGGGAGGCTGAAAGTAGTGGAGCTCTAGACCTACCAAATGTGATGTTTGTGCACACTGTATCCACTGGCCCTCAGCCCCCTGCTTGCATTCCCCTGTGTCTTGGTTTTCCCAGTCTCAATTTCATTTTATTTGCAGTATAATTTGTCAAATGGAAACTGATTTAAATTTCCTGTTCAGATTTTTCCAAAAACTAAAGTTAAAAGTCAGAAAAATAACTTTTGACACATTTTTGGTTAGGAAAATCTGGATGTGGTTCCTAAGCCTAGCTGGATCATATAAATTCTATCCCCATATGTCTTTTACTAAATCAAATCCATTCCCTCTTGGTAAGATTTCTTGCTGTATCTTAAAACGTGATGCCTTCAATCCTTCCCTGGAATGATGTTTTTGTTTTGTTTTTTTAAAGAGGGTTATTGATGATTTCTCAGGAAAGAACCTGGTGGGGTACTCTATCCCTTTCCCAAGTTCATGCCTCAGGAACTAAAACTCAAGTCAAAAGAAAAGTATCTGATAGGTGAGCCACAGAGATAAGAATAGCAACAAATGATGGTGAGCAGATAATCCAGTGTAGGAAAGATCAAAAGAATGGTGAAGCTGGGCTCAGTACCTCGTACCCATTCTCCCAACATTTTGGGAGGCCTGGAGTTTAAGGCTAGCCTGGGCAATATAGTGAGAACGCATCTCTACAAAAATTTTTTTTAAAAAATGAGCCAGGCCTGGTGGTGGGCACCTGTAGTCCCAACCACTTGGGATGCTGAGTCAGGAGGATCCCTTGAGCCCAGGAGTTCAAGGCTGCAGCAAGCTGTGATCATGCTGCACTGCACTCCACTCTGGGTGACAGAGCAAGACTCTTGTCTATTAAGAAAAAAAGAATTATGATATTTCACAACTGCTAGATTGATAGTTTAACTTGGGGGGAGGGTTCCCTCTAAAAACTGGATATTTGCTGAGCAAGTTTAAAGAAAATTCCATGTATTCAGTAATGTTTTCCAAACCTCATTTCTAGTAAGAAGCCAGTGGCTTGAAGCGCTTGCTGTAATTTCTGTATTCCATTAAACTGTGGAATTTCTTTTAATTCAAACACATAATGTGCATCATTTGTAACTTTGCCCTTTAGTGACCTCTACCTTCACCAGATCATTAAAGATCCAAGTTGTAAGTGATTAGAATGGATGGCTGTGTTTGTAGGATGTTTGTTGGTCTTAATGAATAGATTCATTGAATGGAATTAACTGTGCTCTTCTAGAATGTTAGATCTGTTTTCTCATTCAGATTTTGTCATCTCCCCACTTTCCACCATGAACCATGGCATAAAGTGAATTAATTTATGTGGTATCTGCCATTCAAAAACCAGTTTAACGGTGGTCTCTCTCCTTCCCTTTTTGTTCTAAACATAGGACATGGATTTGATTGACATACTTTGGAGACAGGATATAGATCTTGGGGTAAGTCGAGAAGTATTTGATTTCAGTCAGCGACAGAAGGAGTATGAGCTGGAAAAACAGAAAAAACTTGAACAAGAAAGACAAGAACAACTCCAAAAGGAGCAAGAGAAAGCCTTTTTCGCTCAGTTACAACTAGATGAAGAAACAGGTGAATTCCTCCCAATTCAGCCAGCCCAACACATCCAGTCAGAAACCAGTGGATCTGCCAACTATTCCCAGGTACAGAGAGTGTTCAGTTCTTGGGAAAGTGTATGGTTGTGTTTAAGAGAATATTGATGCAGGAATTAAAATATCTAGATTTGAGTTGCAGCTTTGGCTTTCACTATGTGTTTTACTTACCTTGTCAAGTCTACTTCCCAATCTCAGCCTCCTGATGAGTTCAATACCTGACCTACTTACCTGGGAGTTATCGTAAGGATTGGGAGGACATAAATTACACGAAAGAGCTTTGCAAACTATAGAAACATCCTGTAAGGATCAAACAGCAGCAACAGAAGTAGTGGCAGTGTAACTAGTACTAGGGATTACTGTGGTACTGTGGCAGGCACTGTTTTGAAAACTTAACGTACAGTGACTGATTCAATCTACTCTATGGATTAGGTACCATTATCCCCATTTTATCTACAGATGCGCAGTTGAAGCTCTCAAAGGTTAAATAATTTCCCCAGATCACTCAAAAAACTGGGGGGAAGAGGCTTTTCGAGCTGCTGCTGCTGCTGCGGCTGCTGTCGGGGGCCTTGTCTGGCCGAGAGTGTGACAGACCACGTGCGGGACATGGCGGCCGCGGGGCCGCACCGCAACGTGCGGGCTCCTCAGCAGCTTGTTCCGTACAATGAGCAATAATAACCCGTGAGTTGAGGCGGGGAGTGGCCTGGGACTGAGGAGAAAGCGCGGCGGTTTGGGAGCCTGGGCCGAGGGCGTGTGGGCACAGGCGGGAAGGAGCGGCTCTGGGGTCAGCGAGGGCCTGGTCGGGCGGAGCCCACTTGGGTTCGGAGTGCAGGCGGAGTTCACCGGGTGCCAGCGCTGTGCGGATCGCCTGGATGAGCTCCCTGCGGGGGAGCGGCAGCTTTGAGAAATAGAAGGCGGAGGCTTTGAGGACGACCCTGGCTAGGGTTTCCTGAGGCACCTGTCACGGGGCAGAGCGACTGTCGTATCTCTGGGCTGAATCCTCCCCTCAGCTCCTTCCCAAAGAACGATTTCTCGCTCGCTGCAGCTCTGAGAGACCCAGGTCCCTGATTTTTATATTAATATCTTCACCCCATATTTGAGATTGTTACTCTGTTCACCATACTCCAGCCTCTCTGGCTGTTGCGTCCTTTGCTTGAACGCACCAAGCTTGTTCTCAGCTCCGGGACTTTGCACTTGCTGTTCCTGCTTGGGGCCTTTGTCTCAGAGCTATCTCCTCATTTAGGTTTAAGCTCCTATGTCCCTCCTGGGGAGCCCTTCTCTGACCACCAGAATTATCTGATACTCTCACTTTTTACCTACTGGCCTGCTTTGTTTCTGTATCACTCTTACCACCTATTGAAGTCAGCACAGTGGCTGTGTGCAGTAAGCATGCACATGCTTATAGAATGTGCTAAGAAAGTGAGTACAACCTCAAGCAGGTAAAATATCTTGTCCAAGTTCACACCTCTATAAATGATGTCTGGACCTTGATCCTCTCTAGCTCCAGAGTCTCCATTCTGAGCCACCACTGTCTGCTACCACCAAATGGCATTTTAATGGGATCTTTTGTGTGTGGACCTATTAGCATTTGGCCTGCTCTAGAAGCTAGCCTAGGTCAGAAAGGAAAGGCCCCTTAAGGGCCTGCAGCAGCTGCTCCGCATTTCCTTTCCATTAGTGTGCATTGGACCTCACTAGTGAGACTCATCATTTTGCTACCATCCACTTAGTGTTGATAGTGAGGAGTTCTGGTCTCTGTCAGCCTTCTGTGTTTATTCTGGAGCCTTTCACTTGGTTCTTTGTCAGAGCATACAGTTTCCACCTTTGAGGATTTATGTACCAGTTAGTCATTACTCTTGTTCTCAAAGATGTTACAGGACAGTTTGAAGCAGTTTAATCCCCTGGCTAGACTTAATTAGCACATGCTTTTTCCTATTAGGTTAGACTGGCAGTTTCTTAGGAGGTGTTTTGAGTTCTGACCATCATCATCTATATTTTAAAATTTTTTGTTGAATAAGCAGTACATACACTGTTAAAAAAAAAAAAAGTTCAGGGCCGGGCGCGGTGGCTTACGCCTGTAATCCTAGCACTCTGGGAGGCCAAGGTAGGAGGATCGCTCAAGGTCAGGAGTTCAAGACCAGCCTGAGCAAGAGCAAGATCCCGTCTCTACTAAAAACAGAAAGAAATTAGCTGGACAACTAAAAATATATATATAAAAAAAAATTAGCTGGGCATGGTGGTACATGCCTGTAGTCCCAGCTACTTGGGAAGCTGAGGCAGGAGGATCGCCTGAGCCCAGGAGTTTGAGGTTGCTGTAAGCTAGGCTGACGACACGGCACTTTAGCCTGGGCAGCAGAGCCAGACTGTGTCTCAAAAAAAAAAAAAGTTCAAACTGTAGAGAGGGATGTGCAGATCAGTGTCTCTCCCCAAGTCTTGAACTGTACCCCCACTATTTCCCTTCTCCAGAGACAACACCAATAAAAAAAATTGGGGGAGCTAAGATTTGAACCCAGGTAGTCTGATTTGAGTCTGTGTACCAAATTCATTTCTGAAATGAGAAAAATATTAACTAGATTTTAAACATGTTACAAACATCAATAATGAGTCTTTAGCTTGGCAATGGAACATTTAACAATTTTTTTCTTCCTTTACGTCTTTCCCTTTTCTCCAGGTTGCCCACATTCCCAAACCAGATGCTTCGTACTTCGATGAGTGCATGCAGCTTTTGGCAGAGACATTCTCATTTGTAGATGACAATGAGGTATAAAACATTTCATTAACAGCAAAATTACATCAAATATATCCTATATAAGTCTCTTTAATGTGTGTCCATTTAAAAGAAAATTAAAAAAAAAAAACCTAGGAAATTTTTTATTAAGGAAATATTTTGTCAAGGAAACCTTAGCCTATAGATAACTTTACAATTAAAAAAAGACCCTCATACAATATAAAATCAATCCCCTTTACTATTGCATAGCCAAAAACATGGATCAGCATAACCACGGAAACCAATAATTCATTATAGGTATCTAAACATTTTGGAGGGGTAAAGAGCAAGACTTGTTCAATTAACAATTTTAATAAATCTGGTGTATTTGAAGTACTATACTAGATATATAAATTACATCTTAAAGGTTATCATTTTCAAGTTATTTACCCTCAAATGCATAGTATAAAACACTTAAGCCATTAAAGAGTAAATTTAGAGTCAGTTGGTTTGGGAAAAAAGATTTGTTTCATTATATACAAATAGGGGCCATAATGGTCAATAAGCAGAGAAATGTAGAACTGCAGCTGATTACACTTTAAAGTGTGTGATGGTGCCTTAGAGCTCACTCATCCACTGTTGGTAGCAGACTCATACGGATAAACGCCTTGTCAATTTCAGGTTTCTTCCGCTATGTTTCAGTCACTTGTTCCTGATATTCCCGGCCACATCGAGAGCCCAGTCTTCATTGATTCTAATCAGACTCAGTCATCTGAAACATCTGTTGCTCAGATAGCCATTGATTTAGACAATATGCAGCAGAACATTGAGCAAGTTTGGGAGGAGCTATTATCCATTCCAGAATTACAGGTAACTAAGATCTAATGTAATACTGAAGATGCTATTTTATATTCAGTGCCTTTTGAATTAGTCATTCTGATTATCTATTATTTACATGCTACCAACTTATAGAAAGGATTGGAGGGTGCTTTTAAATTAGTCATGAGAACCATCCATGCTAGTTAAATGGGCTGGATATCTTGAGGATACAACTTTATAAACCTAAAGTTTGATTTAGGAACTCTGAAAATATATAAATATCTGTTGGAAATGGGAATTATCTCTGAATTATAGAAGAGAAAAGCATGGAGAGAATGAGGGTAAGCAGAGTTTACCTAAATTTACCATCAGAGATGGATTATCAACTATTAAAAATATAAACTTGATTCATATAGTATAAACTTCTTTTCCACGCAGTGTCTTAATATTGAAAATGACAAGCTGGTTGAGACTCCCATGGTTCCAAGTTCAGAAGCCAAACTGACAGAAATTGACAACAATTATCATTTTTACTCATCTATCCCCTCACTGGAAAAAGAAGTAGGTAACTGCAGTCCACATTTTCTTAATGATTTTGAGGATTCCTTCAGCAGTATCCTTTCCACAGAAGACCCCAGCCAGTTGACAGTGAACTCATTAAATTCAAATGCCACAGTAAACACAGATTTTGGTAATGAATTTTATTCTGCTTTCATAGCAGAGCCCAGTATCAGCAACGGCATGCCCTCATCTACTACTTTAAGCCATTCACTCTCTGAACTTCTAAGTGGGCCCATTGATGTTTCTGATCTATCACTTTGTAAAGCTTTCAACCAAAACCACCCTGAAAGCACAACAGAATTCAATGATTCTGACTCTGGTATTTCACTGAACAAAAGTCCTAGCATGGCATCACCAGAACACTCAGTGGAATCATCCATCTATGGGGACACACCGCTTAGCTTCAGTGATTCTGAAGTAGAAGAGCTAGATAGTGCCCCTGGAAGTGTCAAGCAGAATGGTCCTAAAACACAGCCAGTACATTCGTCTGGGGATACAGTGCAACCGCTATCACCATCTTGGGGGCACAGTGCTCCAGTGCATGATGCCCAGTGTGAAAACACACTAAAGAAAGAATTGCCTGTAAGCCCTGGTCATCGGAAAACCCCATTCACAAAAGATAAACATTCAAGCCGCTTGGAGGCTCATCTCACAAGAGATGAGCTTAGAGCAAAAGCTCTCCATATCCCATTCCCTGTAGAAAAAATCATTAACCTCCCTGTTGATGACTTCAATGAAATGATGTCCAAAGAGCACTGCAATGAAGCTCAACTAGCATTAATTCGAGATATACGTAGGAGGGGTAAGAATAAAGTGGCTGCTCAGAATTGCAGAAAAAGGAAACTGGAAAATATAGTAGAACTAGAGCAAGATTTAGATCATTTAAAAGATGAGAAGGAAAAACTGCTCAAAGAAAAAGGAGAAAATGACAAAAGCCTTCATCTACTGAAAAAACAACTCACCACCTTATATCTTGAAGTCTTCAGCATGCTACGTGATGAAGATGGAAAACCTTACTCTCCTAGTGAATATTCCCTGCAGCAAACAAGAGATGGCAATGTATTCCTTGTCCCCAAAAGTAAGAAGCCAGATGTTAAGAAAAACTAGATTTGGGAGGAATTGACGTTTTCTGAGCTAGTGTTCTTTTGTGCTGTTATACTAAAAGCTCCTACTGTGATGTGAAATGCAGAAATATCACACTTTATAAATAATTCTATGCAAAATTATAGCCAAAACTAGTATAGAAAATAATATGAAACTTTAAAAAGCATTAAACTATCAGTATGTTGAATCAGTAGTTTCACTTTAACTGTAAACTTAATTTCTTAGAATACCATTTGGGCTAGTTTCTATATAAGTGTAAATACTACAAAAACTTTTTATTTATACTGTTCTTATCCCATTTGTTACATTCATAGAATTTATATGATGGTATGACATCTGGCTAAAAGCAAATTGTTGTAAAACTAACCACTATGTACTTTTTTATAAATACTGTATGAACAAAAAATGACTTTTTTTATATTAAATTGTTTAGCTCTGGCAAAAAAAAAGCAATTTCAAGAGCTGGTACTAATAAAGGAATATTATGACTGTTAAATCATTTCTTTGAGATTCCTTTGAGTTTATTCACACAGTATTTTCCAAAGAAAATTTAACATGTATAGATGTTTTGCATTTTCAGAATGTTTTCTTCAAAAATATGAAAAGCATCTTTTATTAAATTTCTGGTCCAGGGTTATACAGAAATAAAGTATATCAAGAAGATATTTTATCTCTTCTCCAACAGCAGGTACCTCTTGCCCCACCCCCCAAAAATGTTATACATTGACATAGAAACACTGATTTATTTATTCAAGTCAATAGATACATTGCCTACTATACACTAGGCATTGTTTGGAGTACAAAGGACAAAACCGAATATGCCTGTACTCCTGGAACTTGTGTTATAATGAAGGGGAGACAGCAAGCATACTACATCCTTAGAAGGATTGAGCAGATCAGTAAAAAGCATTACAACTTAAAATAAGGTTACAAATAGGAAGAACCTTATTGAGGTGGCAACACTTGGAAGTGTGCAAGCCATCTTGATAGTTAATAGCATTGCAGATGGGACACAGCAAATCCAAAGGCTAAGGTATGTTTAAGAAAAAAGACAATGTGGCTGAACAAAGGGAGGGGGAGAATAAGTCAGGAAGGATAGGGTTTGGAGCATGGCAGAGCCTTACAAACCTACATTAAGTGGGAAGCTACTGGTGGTGTTAAGAAGAGTAGCACCTCACTGGTTTATAAAAGTTCCCTCTGTAGTCTGTGCCTGCTGGCAGTTACTGCACTTTCTGGTAAAGGCCAGTGGCTGAACTGCCCTCCCATCAGAGGCAGGGGGAGCTAAACCTGAGCCAGTACAGTGGTAGCAGTTGGACTGGCCATTGCTGTTTCAGGATTTGCAGGCTGTCGTTTTGCAAACCATGAAGCACATGAGAAGCCTTAAGTAAAAGTTTTTCAAATCCTACCAAAATCTGTCTTTGTTGGTGGCTATTACAGAAATGAGTCTGAATCCAAAATGACAAAATTGGAAGCATTAATACTGCCCTACTGCCAATAAACAAAAAACAAGAGATGCCCATTGACAAATTATGGTCTTAAGTCACGCAGACAAAAGGATCTCTATACAGCAGTAAAAAAACACAAAAAAACAAAAAAACACTGAAGTTAATCATTTACTAGGTCAAGCTAAAAAATATATGAACTTTAAACATGATGTATGAGCACTAGGTTGTTATAAAATGCCTCAGAGCTACAACTTAAAGTTCCCTCTGACTTGTGTTGAGAACAGTCTAGAGGGAAAGGATGGGAACAGGGAGACCAACTGGGAAGCTCATTCATTATGATGGCTTGTCTAGGGTGATAGCAGAGATAGAGGCATTGGACTGTGCATGTTTCAAGGGTTACTAGAATGGATGTGAGAACAAGGCATTGAACATCTTTTAAGGATTGAGTTGCCCAGACAGGGACAGTGAAGACTGGATCCAGGAGGGAGGTCCAGGTGGGAAGTCTATTCACTTTTGGACATACTGTGAGATCTGTCAGATATGCAAATTGAGGGTATAAAAACAAGGCATTCAAAATTTTTTGAAAATCTGCATGTTTCCCAATAAACCATTCAGTTATCAGTTCGTGATACTCATCTAAGCAGCTGTATGTCATTTGTTCATGTTTTGCTTTGCCTTTTTAAAGTGGGGAAATGATGGGTATTCACCTGAGTGTTCAAGTATGTTTAGAACAAGCACATACGAATTATTCACTGAAGAGTCACATCAATCCTTTAGGAGCAATATAGTATATTGGTCCACTGGCCCTAGAACGAGACTGCCTGGGCTTGCTGCTGCCAATTCCTAGAATGGCCTGTAGCAACTAACCCAAGCACTTTCAGGCATGTTTCCTTACCTGTAAAGCATACTGGTACTCAGGTCACTCCACAAAAAAGCACTGCCTAGCTCACAGTAAACACTATTCGGTGTTTTGTCAATTTTCTTTAGCCTTCTATTAAGATGCTTTTTAGTTACAAGTGAGGAGAGACCAGTCGTATTAGCTTAAGTGATTTTGACTCAGATGACTGGAAATCTCAGGGTTGAAAATAACTCCCAAGGTCTCATGGATTCAGGGATTCAAATGTGAAGATTCTGTGTCCCAAGTATTTTTCTCATGCTATCCAGGAAATTCCTCCAGTGGTGGTGGTAGTGATGGAGGATCCTGGCAGAAGACATCACTTTTCCAATCTCAAAACATTCCCAGGTCTTAAAGGGAGAGTTCATAGCAAGCTCAGCAGCATCCCCATATGGAACACCTGGAATTGGCTAATACTTTTTAAGTGGGAAGAGCATTGCTGGGCAGACGAGAACAGATTTTATCTGCATTCTTTTGAGTTAGTCAAACTTCAAAATATTTTGCCCAATTCATACAAGATAACTGATCATAGAACCTTACAGTATCTAAAAATACTCCACTGCAGTACTAAACATATTGCATTATGTAGAACTGTAAATTTACAACTTCAAATATAACAAATCCTAACTTACCCATGACAAAAAATAAAACCATGTTTTCATTTTTCAACATGCATTTGAATAACCTTATAACTAACTGTCCTCAGATTAAATTTGTCTACCCAACTGTTAAACCTTACTTGAACTCAGTTTCTGAGTTTAATTCTGTAGTTTAAAATTGTGCATGTATGCCTTTTACATTGAAGCATTAATGTCAAACACTACATTAGAAATCTTAATTGCATGCATGGATTGTTATAAGAAAACCTATTTTCTTGCCAAGATTTCTCAAGCTTGTTTTTGAAGGAAGGGGGTCTGCTCAAATGTAATTGCCTTACCAGAATTTGTGATGAAGTCTGAGAACATATGCACAATAATGCTCATTCCCATTTTGAAGACAGTTACCAGGCCAGTTTAATTTTAAGCTACTATTATTTGAAAAATAAAAAAAAAAAAAAAAAAAAAAACCCAAAATTTAAAGACTCTATCTCAACTCTGGGGGGGAGGGGACATTCAACACTGACATCACTTCCTTTCTTATCACTCATTAAAATTTTAGGTATGATTGAGTATATCCTTAAGACAGTATCCATCACATTACCAAAAATATTATTTTTAGGGACCAGGAGATACGGATACTATGTTAAGCTCTTTAAGCCCATTATTGAATTTAATTTCTAGATTGAGGGTGGAATGCTATAACTCACTTTACAAAAAAAGAAATTTGGTTATAAACAGTTCTTAACTTAGGTAGAATTTAGATCTGAGAATTCTGACAGAGATAAAGTTACCTCTTTCTCAGTAACATTTAATGAAATCTAACACTGCCTTCAATATTCTAGGCAACTACGATATTTAAAGCACAAATTAGACCACTGTTGCAAATGTCAAACTATCATTTATGCATCACAACTTCAAAGTTAGAAGTCAGTCACTAGATCTCAATGTTTAAAGCATAATGTTTTAAGTTACCAACTTGTTCTGATAATTCGTTTCATGTAATATTTAATTCTATTTCATGCATTAAAAAATCACTAACATTTTAAGAAGTCTGCTGGCATTACCAATGACAACATTAAAGTTAACCCGCAAGTATCTTGTCCGAGCTCACAAAAGTTCTGTATTTAAGTTTCTGACAGGCAAAACCTGGTATATAAGAATCAGACTAACAAAAAATCTAATTACATTTTCTTTTAGGTTCTCATTTAATAGGTACTAAGAGAACACAGCTGAGGTTAACTCTAAAGAACTCATCAGAATTCTTTTACTATGTTTTAAAGGATGTAGGTTTTCTCGGCATTTGACAGAATACACACTAATACTATGCATTAAAAAATTGCCTAGTACTTTAACCTCCAGATATAGCTTAACTCTTAACTGAATTCTTTTCTGTGAATATTACAAGCCCGTTAAGTACTAAAGTAACTATATAATAGCTATATACGGATGTAGTGAAATACCTTAACTGTTTCATATATGTGAAGTTAAAGCTGTCAACACCCTCGTGCATAACATTCCTCATCCACATTTACTATTTCTTTGCTAATAAACTCTAGAAGTTGAATAGTATGGGTAAATTCTTACTTCCTAGCTTTTGCAACCATCCATTTAACCTCTACCACATGAATATACAGGTCAATGTGCATGCCATTACCTGACATTAAGGTCTTTGAAAACATATGCAAAAATGGTTTACCTATTACTACCCTACTTGCCCCAAACCTTAGCATTCCATACTCAATTGCCTTGTATTTTTTTTCTTTTACTAACCAACCTACTCCTGATAGCATATTCAATTCAAAGTTAAATCAACCCAATATATAACAGAATCCCACTTTTACAAAAGTAGTCTTCAGAAAATTTAATCAATGTCTATTATAGGTACATGAAAATTCAAATTTTATCTCATTCCCTGAATAATTAATAACAATGTATTTTCAATGTATATTTAGAAAATATACTTATTTTGTTGGAAACAAAGTCTACTCATCCTGAATTACTTCAGGACCCAAGTATTTAAATTATAAAACAATTAAGATTAGTTAACTGCACAGAATATGAAACCACCATATACTATGAAAACCAGTGTTTGAGGGCCAGGTGTAGTGGCTCACACCTATAATCCCAGCACTTTGGGAGGCTGAAGTATAAGACCAGGAGTTCAAAAACCAGCGTTTGAATCACAAAATCTGTGTTGCAATCCTGTCAGTAACAGCTAGCCAAGAATTCTCACCTGCTTCAACTTGAAGCATTTCACTTGAAAAATATTAAAGCTAGAAATCCCAATGTACCATAAAAATAATTTTATTGAAGAAAATACATATAAATTATCAAAGACCTACACCACAAGTTTATCAAGCTAAACAGATGACATTTATCACATTCTTTTTATTTGGGTTGTGTACAACAGTGTAGTTTTAAGACCACTTAACTTCATGTAAGTTTTTCCCCAACTCACCCTCACTATATACAATGTTCTATTAGTCCACTACCTCTCTAGATACTTCAGTCTGGAATTCCCCTTCACTTCTCCTAGCCGTCTTCACTAATTCACTTGCCTACTGTTCTTCTCCTCCTCAAAGTTCATAGATTCCTCATACACGTCACCCAAGTAGACCCTTCAAGACCTAAATCCTTTTAAACAATGTAAGTGGCAATCAACTTTTAAAAATATTTTCGTCCACATCTATTTCCCATGGCTGTTTTTTTTCTATTTAATAAAATCCACAATTTTTAAAATAACCGATATAGGCTCATTCCAAGTTTCCTGATGTTTTATTACTTACTAGTAAAGTAGGATGAAATATCCACTGATAGCGCAAGTCACATGAACATTGTGAAGTGACAAAACGACACACACATTTCTAAAAATAGTTTAATGAAAAAGTTATCTTTCTGTAAACATTTCATTATACTACAAATGAAACATTTGAACCCATTACAGACCACCTCTGAAGTCTTAAAAACCAGATAAAACAGACGGAAGTTTAAAAGTAATTTTAAATATTTAGGTAGGCTAACAAACCTTATTATTACCCCTGCACGTCCGCATGCTTATTCACTACTTTGTAACACTTACTACTGGAACTCCAAGTGATACTGTCATTATCAGACATGTTTGAAATTGTGACTAACATATACTAGAACTCTTGAAACCACACCTATTTCAATTATTTCCTTAACAAATGGACTTTATTACCACATATTCTTTAGGACATGTGAAAATTCAGTTTTAGAAATGTAGTTATTAGAAGTAGTAACCTACAAATTAGTTAACATCAGTTTAAAAAGTCTGCCTCAAGCATTTCTCACCTACATAACAATTTCCTTACTTTGCTTACTGGTGCTACAAACTTATGAGAACATTGTATTTTTCAGAAATGACAATAAAACTACATTTAAGTAAAATAATTTTATTTCATAAAAAATTAGAAAGACTGGAAAGAACAATGCCTTTAGAAAAAGAAAGCAAAATGTTTCCTATCTTAGGAAATTTGCTTTACTAAAAACCATGTTGCCAAGGAAATTTATCATTAAAAGGCTGTTACCTTACTCAACACTTCACTCTATGATGGTGTGTAGAAATTCAGTCCTGATTTAGGTAGAAAGCCAACCAGTCATTTTCTGAGAATAGTCTGCCAAACTGACTACTCCTGTTCATGTAGAAATTGATTTATTTATAAACTAGCTTGTATTTTGAGCATCTATCCCCTGAAGTGTATTTTTTTAAAAAAATAAATCAACATGAAACTCAATCTTTAATAAGCCCTTTGGGGACAGCAAAAACAGCCCTTAAAAAATAATCAGAAACTAATCTGAACAGTTGAGTATTCTTTGGGAAAAGGTGTCTTTTTAAAAAGGAGCACTAACATAATCAGGCCCTCAATGCTTCTGGTCAACAGTAACCAAAACAAAATTTATCCTATTTGTCCAACTAATTTCCTGAATTTATATGCAAGCATACTTTTATATGAGGCCACTTGAATGAAGACCATTTTTATAACTTGTATCATTTGATAATTTTCAAATTCTTTTGAAGGTTATCACTCCTAGTGCTAGAACTGGCAACTTAATGAGTCTGTTACAAGTCATGCTTATTATTACAAAAACTGTTTTCAAAAAAGCTGAGGCCACTTTCTCTTACCAAAAAATTGACTTTTCTCTGAAGATACTAACAACGAATTGTACACATGAATGGGCCACATCTGACTCAAGATGAACACTCACGGCTATTGCAGGGAAATTCTTAAAGTTGGTTTTAAAATGTGTCGGACATGGTACCAAAATAGTTTTCATCTGAAGATTTTTTGCCAGTGTACCTTCTAGAGAGGGATAAAGTTTTAAAATATGTAATATAGACTTATAGGGAAACAAATGGTGTCATCAAGGTTTTACTGTGAACTACAAACCTTACCCAGCCAGAAACCTTCGTATTTTAAGATGGTAGGAAAGACATTCCTCATTTAGGCAAGTAGGGTTCTCATTCAACCTGCAAATCAAAAAGATTACTCTTACCTTGCTTTACAAAAAATTACTCTTTAATTAGTGAAAAAATTCAAATTCAAGCCTTACCTAATGCTTATTGCCCTTCCTCGCAGGTCTAAATGCTAGACCTAGTGACTGTGGCAACTATCTCTCATTGATGTTCCAAAAGGCGAAGAGCTCCTTCCTGCTAGACTTTCTTCGATATTTCAGTTGTAATAAGCAGATTTAACTAGCTTTTGGAAAGTTGCTCACTATCATCATAGTATCTTATGCCTTCACTTCTCTGTAGTTGAAGCTCTTGCTGCTGCCTTGTCATTCTTTATTTATGCTGACTTGTCCATACTCAAAAGGCTGCTGAAGTCCTGTCTTAGTGAGTTTCCTTTGATCCACACTGTGCTTAAAAAGCACATCTTAGGTCCTTTAAAGCTGGTTATATCGCTCTCCTCATGGCTTACTTTTCCACACTGTTCACAAGAGCTAAGCTAATACAACTTATAAACAGGTCACATACGCAGATTTCACCTGCTTATAGGTTGCAAACATCAACTTACTGAAAGTTTTTACTATTAAACTAGTTCCAGAACACAGAAAGTTGGTTAACAATACAATTAACCTCATATGCCACTTAAAGGATACTGTCAAGGTTGTGTCAAACAATTTCACAAACATAAAAACAGGAAATGTAATCTCCCCCATTCCTTCAACCTTTATTATAAGAATAAAAGAACTTGAGACAATTTAGCTTAATTTTAATAAAGTGTTTCCCCAAGCATTATTTTGACCGGGTACCCAGGTTGAAGTGATGAACATTGACAGTGTCCATTTATATAACCACACTTGAAGTTGTTTTAAGTACTTAACCGTTTTCTAGTATTAGCCTATTTTCTACACTGCTTGTTCACATATACGCCCATTAACAAATGGAATGTCTGTTACATTTATTGGTTTGTGTTTCTGGAAAACTGCAGTGTGTGTGTGAAGACCAATTTCCATGCTGGCATTGCATGCATCCAAATATTAATAATGCACAGAGGCACAGAGTTAGAGCAACGAGAGCATATTCAAACACTAGCACGCCCCATTCCCCTTTTTATTGCTTGTTTTGCTTAGTACTTCTTAAAACAAAAATAAGTAATCTCGAATTCAACGTTCAACTGCCAAAGAAAGAATAACAGCAGGGCACATAGGGCTCGAATGAAATTGTAAGCACTAGCTGGCGCAAAACAGTAGACATTGGTTTATATTTATATATATATATATATGACCTTAGTATCTGAAACTTCTCAACCAGGGCCTTCCAAACAAATTGATAACTCACATCAACATGACTTAGGTTGAAATATACACAAGAAGTAACAATGTGTTCTTTGGGAATTTAGGAACTCCAGATCACCCAAGTTTGAATTCAGGTCTTTATGAAGTGAGCTTATACTAAGCAACTATGCTACATTTCTGCTGCAGTAAGTTATTTTGAACAATTATACCTAGACTGTTCTTGGTTTCCTCCAGCAAAATATATATGGTACAAACCAGAAAGCAAGCCAGCCAGTCAGGGGTTTAATAATGCATGATTTTTATTCCCTTGCTCTGAAAGTGTGTATAGAAAAAAAAAATTAAACCAAGGAAAATAAGATATTATGGGCCTCTTGTGCTTTTAAAAAGGAAAAAAAAAAGTACCCACTAATTTCCTCAGATATAGCAGGCTTAGTGGTCCTCTATTTTGAAAAGTTCTTAAGAACGGTCTTTAAAGTAGGAGGAAGAGAGAAAACATCCACTACCCCTTCCCAGAATTTAAATAGTAGGCAGTAGATAGTCTTTATACCCAAAAACTATGGCAGCAGTTCAAATGTGACCAAGGTAAATGTAGAATGAAGATGTTCTAAACACAGCTCGGACTCAGCAAATCTAACATACTAAAATCATATGATGACATTTTGGAAGAAAATGCACAAAAACCAAATAGGAATTTTGAGATTTTCAATGGATAGTAATCTTAATGCTATTAAAGTCACAAATATGCTAATTTAAATACCCAATCCTATTTATCTAAAACACACATTGCAAACATACAAATATCTATTCTCTCCACGTGTCAGCGCCCATTCATATCATGGTTTGGAAATGGGGAGAATAGATTCC
>CAUYRT010089027.1:0-34439 GCA_963574885.1 Lepilemur ruficaudatus | reverse complement strand
CATTTTGTATGGCTATAAAAATATTTGAGGCTGGGTAATTTATAAAAAAATATAAAAATGATTTATTTGGCTCACGGTTCTGCATAGCTGGAATGTTCAAGACTGGACAGCTGATGAGGACCTCAGGCTGCTTCCACTCCTGGCAGAAGGCAAAAGGAGAGCTGATTTGGGCAGAGATCGCATGGCAAGAAAGAAGAGAAGCAAGAGAAAGAGTGGAGAGGTGCTAGGCTCTTTCTAAGAACCGGCTGTCCATCTGGAACTAATGGAGAGAGAACTTACCCTGAGGGAAGGTATTAACCTATACAAGAGGGATCTGCTCCCATGGCACAAACACCTCCCATTAGGCCCCACCTCCAACACTGGGGATTGAATTCCAACATTAGAGTTGAAGGAAACAAACATAGCATACACAGATTTCAAACTATCTAACTTCTCAATCAACCTATAGTCCTACAATTAGCATTAACAGCAGTAGTTTGCTTACCACTAGTTTTTTTACATAGTACTTTCACATTATCTTTTCTTATGTAACTCACAAAGCTGTGTTATTTTTGTTTGTAGTATAAAAATTAATTCTAGAGATTATGTGAATTTTATAAGGTAACGTGAGTTGTAAGTGGTTAATAAAAACTCCCAAACCAAGCCTTTTGATTAAAGAATCTGTGGTATATCAACTGTACGAAATTTTTTTTTTGGTGGTTGAATTCACATGACTTCTACAACTAATACCACTATGATCACTTCTAAAAAATACACTGACTGTTCTATTATTTCTAAGAGCTATTATCAACCATTGCTAATAATATTACAATATAGAAATATATAATCTTTATTATGACAGTCAGCACTCATTCCATATTGCAAAGAGTTACTCTTCAAGCCTAAAGTTTTCAGCTCCTTTGACAAAATATTGTTCTCTGAAGAGTAGGTAGAGCTGGGAAGCTTTGTTTTCTGTTGCCAACATTTTGCAGGCCTGGAACCATTTATTCCTCAGTGTTATGGTTTGGAGAACGAGGAAAGATCACTTGAAACCAGATTATATCGAATTATGAGTCTTTTAATAGCTGCCCAGCAACCACCCCTGCTCTGGCAGAGTCCAGATACAGAGAATGGCCATGAGCCGAAAAAGCAAGGAGCTCTTATACTATTTTAAATTGGGACTACATGACATTAGGCACATAGGGTGGGACAAGATTACATCATAGCTATGGGGCCCGGGACCAGCCTCAGACCACCTGTTCTGATGACAATCTTTAAGCAAGCAAGTTTACAGAAGCAGATAGCATCAGTTAAGTCAAGGAACATTCTTTCATGGGTTAAGAAGGCACAGTAAAATCTAACTGCAGGCAGCTGGGGAATTGAAATAATCAATCAGTTACAAGTTAATTACTTTGTTTTTCACCTTGACAGGGTACATTCTTCTCACTGCAGACATAGGTCAAGCGGACACAGGTCAACCCATCAGGCAAGCATAGGCTTTCAAGTGGGCCTTTCAAGTGGGCCTTTACACTCAGCATCATCACATATAACCTGATGTAGAAACATTTATGATTCATTCTTTCTTCCTAGATTGCAAAAAAACCTCAAGGGAACAGCTACATTCCCCAATTTGACCACTATGTTAAGGTAACAAGGTCAAGACCAAACAGAAACAAGCTTCTTTCTGCAACTCCAAATGGAACAGCATGTTGAGGGCAAAGTCCAACTTAAGAACCACTCAAATAAAAATTACAGAACAAAACAAAGTCTAATTTAGATAGAGCAAACACTTGATGATAAAGGATGATCAGAAAAAATGTATTTAGCTTTTGAAAATAATTTATATTTATGGCCACACTGGTAGAAATTTCTGGAGAAAAAGAGTCTATACAAGCCTACAACAATTTGAATTGCTGAGTTCAGAATTTAGAGATAATCTACCCAAGCATTTGAGGACTATAGACATCTTATTTTAATAAAATCATCATGTATTAGCTGAAAATGACTTCAAGTAGGGTCTTAAATGTAAGGAGAATATGATTTTTTAAACATCATTTTAAATATATAAACATAAGAGAAATATTATCTAGTTCATGATTTAGTTAAATTCAGTATCACCCAAGTACTTCCCAACTTTAAGATCTTTTTCTAGATTTTATTCTGCATGACATTTCTCTAACATTTAACACTGGAATTCAATCTCAATTTTTATTGAGTTTATTTTAATAATTGAGTTTTGAGGGGAATTTATTGTGTATTCTTTATACAAGTCATTTATCAGATGTGTTTTTAAGCATATTTTTATTCTAATCTGTGGCTTGCTTTTCAATATCTTTAGAAGAACAGAAGTTCTTAATTTTTTATAAAATCCAAGGTTTTTATTGTTTCCTGTATGAACTGTACTTTTGTTATTATACTAAAGAAATCTATGTATAACCCAAGGTCACAAAGATATCATCTGATGTTTTTTCAAGAAAACTTTTATTTTTAGGTTTTACATTCATCACTATGAATCATCCATCATAAGTTAATAGATTTTGCATATGATGTAAAGCATGGATCAAATGTCCTTTTATTCTATATCTATATCCAATTATTCCAGCAATATATGTTGAAAATATTATTAATATATTTTCTTTTTAGAATTGCTCTTGCACTTCTGGGAAAAATCAATTGCTTACACATGTATGGGTCTATTTCTAGATTATTTTTTCTCACTGATTCCTTTGCTTATTTTTTAAATCCAATATATTGCAAAGTTTTTTTTAATTTTAATTTTATAATAAGTCTTACAATCAGATGGGTTAAGCCCTCCACCTACGTTCTTATTTTTCTAAGTTTTTTAGGTTATTTTACATACTTTTTATATGCATGTTTATTTTAGAAAAAAATTGTCAATATATATATTTATATATACAAAAAAGGATTACATACCATGATCAAGTAAGATTTACACTAGAAATACAAATGGTTCAATGTATGAACATCAATGAATGCAATATACCATATTAATAGAATAAGAAGAAAAACAAAATAGATGTTCTTCTCAATTGAATATTGTAAAACCATTTACAAAATTCCAGCATCCTTTTGGTAAAAACACTCGAAAAGCTAGGAATAGAAGAAAAATTCTCAACCTAATAAGAGCATCTGTGAAAATTTCATAGCTAACGACATACTTAGTGGTGAAAGAAGGAAAGCTTTTCACAAGGAAAGCTAAAACACAAGAATATAAGTGTGAAACAACTCAGCCAGTTTGTAAGACAGTTTCATTGGTTCTGAAATAATTTAAACATAAGTTGTCATATGATCCAGCAAGTCCACTCCTAGGTTTATAGTCAAGAAAACTGAATGTATATGTTCACACAAACTACTTATACGTGGATATCCATAACAGTGGTATTCATAATATCCCCAAACTTGACACAAACCAAATATCTATCAACAGATAAACAGATAAATAAAATGTGGCATAAAGGTACAATTTCACATTATTCAACCATAAAAAAAATGAAGTGCTGATACGCGCTACAGTGCAGATGAACCTTACAAACATTATGGTAAGTGAAAGAAGCCAGACACAAAGAATACATGCTATATAATTCCATTTACAGGAAATGCCCAGAATGGACAAATTCATACAAGAACACAGATTAGTGTGCGTCAGGGGCTGGGGACAGGAAAAGAATGGAACTTCAAACCTGTA
This sequence comes from Lepilemur ruficaudatus, assembly GCA_963574885.1. Classification (NCBI taxonomy): domain Eukaryota; kingdom Metazoa; phylum Chordata; class Mammalia; order Primates; family Lepilemuridae; genus Lepilemur; species Lepilemur ruficaudatus. The sequence continues at coordinate 30,754 of CAUYRT010089027.1, read as the reverse complement.
TTTTTTTTTTTTTTGGTATGGCAATGAAAATATTCTGTAATTAGTGGTGATGGTTGTGCAACCTATAATTATACTAAAAGTTGCTGAATCATGAATTTTAAGTTGCTGAAAATTATGGCATGTAAATTAAATCTCAATTTAAAAAAAATACAAAATATACATAAAGTAGGTGCCTAATAAATGAAGAACTTCACAATGAGAAAAATGGAAAATATTATCTAAGATGAATATCCACCCAATGTCCATGTCACCATAGACACAATGTATAGAGAAACAAAATATCTAATACAAGAGAAAGTGTATGTGTGGAATAATGTGAAAACAGCTGAGTGCATAGTGAGGAATAAATTAAAGATGTCATTAAATATTTGCAAAAGTCTACTCTGGCCAGCTAATATAATTACTGCTTAAAACTTAAAGTGGCTGTTGGGATCATGGGTCCTTGCCCAGTACTACCAAAGGATCTCAATAAAATATCCAGTTCTCTCTGAGAAAATTCCATCTTTGTACCAAGACAGGAAGGTCAGGTGTCATGGATTCAAATAGACTTGCAAACATTGAGTTCAGTTTATGTTTCTTGGGAAAAACAAAACTAAATTAAACTAAACATTGGAAGAAGAACATGCTCATAGCAGTGTTTTTCCCCATCACATACCATGAATTATTGATAAACTGAGTATTTTATGATGAATGCAAATGTTTTTCAGGATCAGAAGATTAGCTCTGTCAAAAGTCACTCTTTGCAGTCACCCCATCTCAACCCAGTACAAATGCTAATCATTTTAGAAAACCACAGTGGAATCAATGATTCACATAGGCAGTTAAGATTTGGAATTTCTTTGAAGCACTACGTTTTATACTTGAATTTTCATGGTAGTGTCTTTTTTTTTTTTTTTTTTGCTATACCTTGAAAATTTCCATTTTAGGAGACATTCAAAACAGTAACTCGGCTGGTAATCTAAAACTGGGATTTGACTCATCTGATATAAAATTCAGTTCATACAGATACTTTCAGAAGTGTCCATAAAATAAGGTTTTCTTTGGCTCTCCTTGACTTCTTCATACTTTATCTTTGATACTAAGGAAGTCAGTTCATCCATCATATTTTATTATTCCAAATTTTTCGGCCTGCCACATGTTCTGGCATTAATTATAATTCAACTGGAGATTTATATACTATACATGTTTCTCTCTGAAAGACATTTTCTATCCTTATTCAGATATGCATGTTGGTAAAACTGACATGGTTACTCGCAAATTAATTCTTCCTAGTTATGGTTCAGTTTACCCTTCATGGCTTATTAAAATATTTCCCAACTTTATAAGGGGAATAGAAATAGTTTGATTTACATGCATTCATGCCTATTATTTTAAATCATTTTTATTGAAATAGAAAAAGAAAAAAAGATCATCTTTCAATTAGAATCTGGTAAGTTTTAAATCCAGAAGTGATTTCAACAAAGAAAAATTAAGCAACTTTTTAGACCTTGATTTGAAATCTTCCCAATATCATCTAAGTTATAGAGTAAGCATTCTGTAGACACTGGTTGCATGGGGGAAGTGCCTTTCTTTCTTTTTATGTTGTCCTAGAATTTTTCACAAGGTAACTTGGTACAGCATGGACAGTGAACCTGGAATTGGAAATTCCAGCTACCGATCTCAAATGAGCCATCTGCTATCTGCATCACTCAGAGAATTACAGCTAAGTACCCTGAATCTCAGGTCCCATGAAAGGAATGAAGATAATGATATGTTTCTTTTTGATTTACATGCTTTCTTTGTGAAGAGAAAAATGTTGCAAAGCAATGAAAATATTTTCTGCAGAACCAAATAAAAGCTCAGCCTGTGTGCGAGCATATGTATGTATGTGTGTGTTTGTGGATGTGTTTCCTGATGCTCTAAAGATTGAGCCAGGGTCTCCTGCTAGGAAGGAAAAAAAGAATGGGACATTATCATCTATTACCTTTCCATTTCTAAGGAACTTAGCCTCAAGCATGCAAGAAAGCAAGCAAGTAGAGAAGGAGGGAAGGTAAAATAAAGAAAAGGGAAATAAAACATCGTAAAGCCATAGGCTCCTTATTGACATGCCCCTCTTTATGGGCTACTGTGAGAGATACGACACTTAAGCCAAAATCTAGGGAGGAACTTGTGGGAAAAGGACGGGCACTGCTGGATCCAGCAGTCTGGCAATTGGAGTGGGGGCTCTCCTGGAGCCATCCAGGGCACAGCACTCTAGGAAGGAGCTCTGCTAGGTCATGGTTTAAGTACAAAAGCTCAAGATGACTCTGGCAGAGCACTATTTATTACTCAGCATATAACCATATCATAAGAAGTATCTGTATTAGCTAACCCGTCCTTCCTGCCTCTGTATTGCTACCTGCCCTTCCAGTCTCCAGATCTGAGACAGCTTAGCACAGCAGTTACTAGTTTAGTTTCTGGAGGCAGATCGCTTGGGTTCAAACTCATGCCCTGCCACTTACTAATGCTGGAACTTTGGATGAGTGTCTTAACCTCTGTGTCTCCACCTCTGTGTCTCCACTTTGCTCATGCATATAATGGAAATAGTAACATATATATTACGGAGTGCTTATAAGTAGTAAAAGAAACAACTTACATAAAGTGGGTATAGAGAAGATGGCCACCATATGTTGGACATGTCATTGTGATTGCTTTTCTAATAACAACTTTATTGAAGTATAATTTACTTACTATCGAATTAATCCATTTTAAGTGTACGATTAAATGATTATTAGTAAATCTATAGAAACGGAGCAGATTAGTGGGTTCCTGTAGTTGGGGATGGGAATTAGGGGTCTCAATAGTGGGAAGGAATGTTTTTAAACTGATTTGTGTGAATAGCTGTACAACTTGGTAAATTCACTAATTTACTAGTGACTGGTTTTGATTAGGAAGCTTCATGGCAGAAAGTCTAAGAGTCCAAAGTCGTCATACCACGTTCTCTACAGATCAGCTGTGTGGCTGTGAGATCTTAGTTCATGTGCCTCTGTTTACTCATCTGTAAGTGGCAATAAAATATTTACCTCACAAGGTCCTTACAAGGATTAGATGATGAAACAGTCCAGGTGCAGTGGTTCATGCCTGTAATCCTAGCACTTTGGGAAAATGAGGCCAGAGGATTGCTTGAGGCCAGCAGTTCGAGACCAGCCTGAGCAAGAGACCCCATATTGACAAAACCCAGAAAAATTAGCCAGGAGTTCCAGGAAAATGCTCATGACTGCCCATTCCAGCTACTCAGGGGGCTGAGGCAGGAGGATCACTTGAGCTCAGGAGTTTGAGGATGCTGTGAGCTTTGTTGATGACATGGCACTACAGCCTGGACAACAGAGTAAGACCCTGTTTCAAAAAAAAAAAAAATCGAAACAGGCAACAAACAGCAGGACTTGGCATGCAGTGAATATCTACTAAATGTTCAAAGCCACCCCAACTATCATGGAGCGGTAAGGCAGGCTGTATTAAAATCTGGCTGCCTTGGTTCTCAATCCAGTTCTTCTCTTTCTAGTGCCACTGTAAGCAAATTACTTAGTCTTTTTGTAGGTACCTCGGGTTTTTTTCATCTGGAAAATGGTAGAAACTACCTCAAAGTGCTGTGTGTAGCTAAATGAGTTAGACATGAAGCTTTTTGATTAGTGCCTGGCACAAAGAAAACATCTGAAAACATGTCAGCCATTATTATCATTGTGATGGTGAGGATGATGACTGAGAGGAGGAAGAGGCGAGGAGTTCAGTGAAAGCAATGTCACACAGGTGCTCCTGCTCTGTTCTCAAAAGGCAAGTTTGGTCACCGCATGGGGAAAGCTCCCCTGTATCAGTCCAGGACAGTTATTAGCCCACTAGACACTGGGGAGAGAGGGAGCAGCCCTCACACTTGTACTATTGAGCTCACAGGGGACAGAGAAGAGGACTCTTGTCACATTGTTAAAGTCAATTACAATGAATTGTGATCAAAATCTCTATCCAATTTCCTTAGTAAATTTTGAGGTTCATAGAAATCAAGGACATCATGTCTTTTCTTCACAATGGGAAGCTATATAGGCAATGCCTAGTAAATCGTAGTAGAATGTCTGACTATGAGAAAGCCACGTGTTTCCATCCCAACATCTACAAGACAGTGGCTTTAGGCATCCTTTCTTCCAGTATTAATTGTGGAGCATCTGCTGTGTGCCTGGCTCCACAGGGCTCTGAAGAAGTAATTGTGCACAAGTGAGACACAGTCTCTGCTTTCAGTAAGTTGAAAATTTCATGGAAATATAAGAAAACATAAAAATTACAACTTCCTTTCCATCTTACTGATTTCACAAATGTTTCTTCTTTGTGGACAAATATGACCAAAGTGGAGATAGGATATCTGTAAATGGGAACATGGTCCAGCTTTTGCTAAAACAGGTCTCAGATTCTCTAATACTTTTGTGAACTCACCCTAAAAAAAAAGCAACCTATGAAAGTACAAAAACATAAGATACCCTTTGGGTTTATACGTTTTATGTTCATTTATAATAGAAACATATGACATCTGATAATCCAAAACAAATGAGTTTGTGAATTCTCAGTTCTATAGAATAATGAACACTAGGACAATTACTGGCAAACCAAACATTTTAAAGACCATTCTAAGAAATGATAGGACAAAGAGCATAAAAGAAGCAAGTATGTAAAGGACGACTTAATAAAGTTTGAAGAGGAAGCATGCGAAATTTATCCTACATATTATTCAGGAATTTAGATAGAAAATTTCCATTCTCAGGAAATAATAGAAGTTGAGAATGGCCTGAGAGTAGCTCAGGTATTGAACCCATTTTTTATCTCATTTTTAAAGAGTAAACACTCTTGAAATAAAAAAAAAATCAATATACGTGATTTTTAAAAAATATACATGTCTCAATTAGATAAAGGGTAATATCAGGGAAATTCATGATAATGAAAAGCTCTAGTATGTATCTTTGAATCAGACTAATATGTTGGTAAAATTTAGGGGGAAAATGAGCTTTAAAAGACCTTATATGGGGCATATCTTATTCTATTTGTGTGGAAGCAAAAAGTGAGAAACAGGACTCAATGACTCCAAGTTCTTGTGATGAGAGAGGAGAGAGCCTGGAATTAGAATCACAGAGTCCAGGGGGGTTTACTCTGCAGTAAAGCCCTCAGCTTCTGTGCTCAGCCCGTCAGTGCTGTCTGCAAAGGACTAAAGAAAACACCATTATGGTTTTGCTGCAAATTAAGCACAGTGATTCTTAGGTATGGGGATGATGCAGAAGGAAACACCTTAAAACTCGGTTTGGAGCTATCTAGATATAGGTGGCTTACTATTGAACAGACTTAGTGGGCAACATAGAAATACTACTGGGATTATTGCCATATATCCAAAGGCTCTATCAATGGGATAGATTGGCTTCCTCAATCCTTAAGACATGAGAGGTTCTCTACTTGCCTGGCTACTGTACTGGGCTGAGAAATGGACATCAGGCTCCAGCTGGACTAATCAGTATTTTCACTTTTTAGTCACAGTGATTGTCTTCAAGGATGGAAATATGACCAAGCTTGGTTAAACTGAGTTCTTCTCCAAAATTATCACAATCGTTCATAGGTATAAGAAGCTTCATTCATTTCTAGATATGTAACTTAAACACTGGAAGCTGGAGTTCGTCAAATCCTCACCAAGTGGAGAAAACAGAAGTTAAATACAAGACATGGAAAGATGCAAAGATGAAAGATAGAGAAATTATTGCAGGTGGCAGGGAGTCCCTGATCAAAGCATCTCTAACTGTTTTGTTGCCCCTTCATAGTTACATGAACTAACAAATTTCTTTCATACCTAAGGAATCTTTTTTTTTACTTGAAAAATATTTAATAAACATTTGAATGAATGCTAGTGTGTTAAGACTTTAAAAAAATTATGGGTGAAGTTTGTCACTAGGAATCTAATGGTCTCTGTTACAGAGAAATATGTTCATGTGATAACATGAGGTCAAAATCATTTATCTTCTAGGAGATCATTAAAAAATTTGTATAATTTGTATGTAACTGCAAAAGACTCTGAATATCTCAAATAATGTTGAGCAAGAAGAACAAAGAGGGAGGAATCACATTTCATGACTTCAAGCCATACCACAAAGCCATAGGTGGATAGACCAATGAAATAGAACAGAAGGCCCAGAAACAAACCCATGCATGTACAGTCAACTAATCTTCAGCAAGGACACCAAGAATACACAACGGGGAAATGATAGTCTCTTCCATAAATGATACTGTGAAAATTGGATATCCACATGCAAAAAAAATAAATTGGATCTTTATCTTACACCATACAAAAAAGTCAATCCAAAATGGATTAAAAAGCTAAACATCAGACCAGAAACCATAAAACTCCTGGGGGGGGGGGGACATAGTGGGAAAGCTCCATGACATTTATCTTGGCAACAATTTTTTGGATATGACACAAAATACACAGGCAACAAAAGCAAAAATAAATAAGTGGTCTAGATCAAACTAAAAAGTTATTGCACAGCAAAGAAAACACTCAACAAAATGAAAAGGCAACCTACAGAATGGGAGAAAACACTCACAAACCATATATTGGATAAGGAATTAATATCAAAAATACAAGTAACTCATACAACTTAATAGCAAAAAGAAATAAAGTAATTAAAATGTAGGCAAAGGACCCGAACAGGAAGACATGCCAATGTCCAACAGGTATATGAAAAAGTGCTCAACATCCCTAATCATCATGGATATACCAAACAAAACTGTAATGGGATATCACCTCGCATCTGCCAGAATGGCTATTATCAAAAACTCAGAAGACAACAAGTGTTGGAAAGGCTGTGGAGAAAAGGAAACTTCTGTATACTATTGGTGGGAATGCAAATTGGTGTAACTGTTATGGAAAACAATATGGAATTACCTCAAAAAATTAAAAATAGAATTTTTTTTCTATTTCTTCTGGGTATACATCCAAAGGACATGAAACCAGTATGTTGAAGAAATGTCTGTCCTCCCGTATTCACTGCAGCATTATCCACCATAGCAAGATATGGAAGCAGCCCACGTGTTTGTTAATGGATGAATGGATTTCTTTTTGAGGTTTTTTAAGTTTTCTCAAAGTATTACGAGGGTACAAATGTTTTTAGTTACATGGATCGATTTTGATATGCTTGAGTCAAGGTTATAAGTATGCCCATCACCCAGATAGTGTTCACTATACCTGTTAGGTAGGTTTTTGCCCATCCCCTCCTACCCCTACCCCCACTTGATTTCCACTGAGTTTTGTTTTATATACTGTGTTATGTTTAATGTAGTGAGAAGCAGGTACTTGTTGCTATAACAAATACCTGACAATGCGGAAGTGGCTTTAGAATTGGATAATGAGTAGAGAGTGAAAGCGTTTGGAGAAGCAAGCTAGAAAAAGCCTAGATTGCCATGAGCAGAACATTAAGGGCAATTCTGGTGAGGGCTCAGAAGAGGAGCGCTGTAGAGAGAGCCTTGAACTTAGAGATTAATGAAGTCATTGTGGTCAGAATGCTGATAGAAATATAGACAATAATGGCCATTCTGATGAGGTCTTAGATGGAAATGAAAAATATCTTATGGAAAAATGGAGAAAAGGCCATCCTTGCTATAAAATGGCAATTTGGCAGACTTGTGTCTGTTCCCTAGGACTTTATGAAAGGTAGGATTTAAGAGCAATGAAGTAGGATACTTGGCAGAAGAAATATTGAAGCAAAGTGTTGAGGGTGTGGCATGACTTCTCTTGACTGCCTATAGTAAAATATGAGAATAGAGAAACTAAATAAAGATGAAATTTAAAATTGAAAGGGAAGCTGAATGTAGAGTTGGAAATTTCTCAGCGTGTATAAGTGAGAAAACTAGTTCAGGAGGAAACGCCAATGGATAGGCAGAAGTCAGGTGCTATTCATTAAGACAATATGAGAATGATCTCAAAGGTATGTCAGAGATTGCCGGCACTGTCCTTACCGCAAAGGGCCTAGGGTTCCAAGAACTGCACAACAGAATTATGTCAAAAGAGGAGCCTCATGTGCCCACTGAACCTTAGAATTCACTGCCCTGCCTTGCTTCAAGCCTCTGCTCCCACCATTAGGGTGCAGTAGTGTGTGGTTGCCCCTTGTGGCATGAGTGGGCCCAGGTACAGCTTGGGAAACCCCTCCAAAAGGTACAAGCTGTAAACTTTGGTAGTGTCTGTGTGTTGCCAACTCTGCAGGGGCACAGAGTATATTAGCTGTGGAGGTGTGGCTACCTCAACCTAGATTTCAAAGGATGCCTCAGTGAGCCTCATGGTCCAGGCAGAGAACAATGAGAGGGACAGGGACATTTCAAAGCACCCCTATAAGGGCTTTGCTTAGTGGAGTTGGAGAACAGAGCCAAACCCAAGATGCCAGAACTGTAGAGCCACTAGTGTGGAACTCCAGCCAGGGAAAGCCTCAGGTGTATGGCTGCAATCCCTGAGAGCTGCCACACAAGAGCTGCACCCAGCAAAGAGGTGAATGTGGGACTGGCAGCAGCCTTGAGAGCCCACTCTCCATCCCAATGTGTTCAGAAGGAGGAACATGGAGTCAAGGAAGATAATTCTGGAGTTGAGTTCTGGATTTGTGTGGAATGCAACACCCCTGTTTTCCTTTCTATTTCTCCCTTTTGGAATAGAAATGCCAATCTTATCTCTATCCCACTATTATATTTTGGAAGCAAATAACTCATTTGATTTCTCCAGATTAAAGTTGGAGAGAAATTTTCCTCAGGATGAATCATATTTTGAGTCTCACCCATCTCTGATTTTGGTGATATTTAGATGAGACTTTTAGACTTTAAAGTTCATGCTATAATGAGTTAAGATTTTGGGGGCTATTGGTTTAGAATGAATGTATTTTGTATATGAGAAGGACATATGATTTTGGAAGCCTGGAACAGAATGCTATCATTTAAATATTTGTGTTCCTCCCCAAATTTATGTTGAAACTTACTCCCCAATGCAACAGTATCAAGAGGTAAGACCTTTAGTAAGTGATTAGACCATGAGGGCTCCACCCACAATGGATGGGATTAGAGTCCTTATAAAATCTCTTGAGGGGGCAAGTTTACCCCTTTTGCTCTTCTGTCATGTCATTTGAGGACATAGCAAAAAGTCACCGTTTTGGAAGAAGAGAGAACCACCCTCACCAGACACTGACACTTCCAGCATATTGGTCTTGAACTTTCCACACTTAGAAGTGTGATAAATAAATTTCTATAATTTCTAAATTACCCAGTCTCAGATATTCTGTTATAGCAGCACAGATGGACTAAGATACCTACACAGGCCAAGTGAGTAGCTTAGTCTTCATGCTGAAAGTTCAGGAGATATATTAATGAATTTTTGGCACGACATGGAGGTCATAAAATTTGAGTTCAGTTCAGTCATGAAGCAAATGTAACATTTTAGTTACTATCATAAAGATCTCATTATATGATCATACTTTTAAATCTAGAAGTGTATCATACAATACTTAGTCCAAATACTTCGGTTAATAGATGAAAGACCCAGGAACCAGAAACATAAAATATTCTTCAAGGTTAAATAAAAAAGATTATTAATTTAAGAAAGTCTAATTTGATCTCCTGGTTGAGTCATTCATTTATTCTATGGCTATGTAAGTAATTTCTGGTGACAAATCAGGACACGTCCTTGCATCACTTCATTGAAATTTCTTGCCCTAATAATCTTTGGTCAATTTATTTTAAATATTAATATGTATTTTTGTACATCCTTTATGTCTTCAATAAGACTTTTTGAATTAAGAAAGGTGTATCCCTTTCATTAATTTTCATTAGCAAATGTTTGATTAAGCTACAACCACAGAGAACTCTGCTTCGTTTAGAACCTGTCACGGTGAGGCTTAATGTTCTTTAAACAAAGCAAATAGCTAACAGAACAATTTTCACTATTTGAGTGAAAACTTGCACTGTTTCAGTTTAATGGTTGTGAATAGCAATTTGTTATGGAATTTTAATGGTTCCATTATCACAGCTATATCTAAATGAATCACAGTTATTACCATTTAAGGTATGGCATAAATTGTAGATTGTAATTGCTTACAGACTTTCCTAAAACAATACTATGTCTACATCATATCTGTAGCATGCTGTTGACTTAATAAAGTTGGGGAAGGATTATCATAAATCTAAAATGAGAATGGAATGACAGAGAAAGGCTGCTGTAGGGAAAAATATCTCCCATTTACTCAAAGTAAAAATTAAACTGAAATTAAAATAAAACATTAAAAAAGGTCGTTTTTACCTTCGAACTCATAGTCTTTATTGTATCTTCACTTGGGTCCGTGAGGATTTTAGTGTAGAAAGGATGTTTGAAATTGTTTAAGCTAATGGATTTTTAATGATTTAGCTATGAACCTCTCATTAACAAATTATCCATAGCCTTAATATGAAAAACTATACTAAAAATGGATTTTTACGTGACTGAATAAGGAGTGAGGAATTCTGAACATTTTTCCCTCAATCCAATTCCCTTTTCCCCATCTCCTCTTTTCAATTTGACAAGCCCAAGTCACCAATGAACAGTGTAAACTCCACAACTCTATTCTACACATCCGATTATACAACCAATTATACAACTGAGAATATTAAAACCAGAAAATACACATGAGTTTCCCAATACTTCAAACCTAATTAGTGGGAAATGTGGGGCAGAAAGACAAGTTTCCTGGGTGTTATAGAGAGAATATTCCATTATATTGGCTATTGTTCAAAAATCTTAGGATTTCTCCTACATTCTCATTATTATCCTTGAACTTGTAGGCTCCTGCTTTAGCTAATGAATTGACTGGAAGGAAGCTCAATTTTGCTTTTGCCAAATAAATGAATTGTAGGTACATGTAGAATCTGCCTGCAAATGTGGTTATAATTAGAAAATAATTTGAAGAAAACATAAATCCCCTTTTTCTTTTTGCCAAAAGTAAGTCAAAGGAATTTAACATCTAAATAGAAATGGTATTTTTTCTCCTATTCTGTAGGTTGTCTGTTTGCTCTCATGATAGTTTCTTTGGCTATGCAGAGGCTTTTGAATTTGATCAGGTCCCATTTATTTATGTTTGTTGTTGCTGTGATTGCCTTTGGGGTCTTCATCAAAAATTCTTTGCCTAGACCAGTGTATAGAAGAGTATTTCCAACATTTTCTTCTAGAATTATTTTTCCATATCTTGCATTTAAATATTTTATCCATCTTGAATTAATTTTTTTGAGCAGTGTGAGATACAAATCCTATTTCATTCTTTTGCATGTGGCTATCCAATTTCCCCAGCACAATTTATTGAATAAGGCTTCTTTTCCCCAGTGTATATTGTTGTCTGCTTTGTCAAAGATCAGTTGGCTGTATGTGGATGGTTTTATATCTGGGCTCTCTGTTATGTTCCATTGGTCTATGTCTCTATTTTTGTGCCAATATCATGCTCTTTTGGTTACTATAGCCTTCTAGTATAGTTTGAAGTCTGGTAATGTGATGCCTCCAGATTTATTCTTTTTGCTTAAGATTGCTTTGGCTATTTGGGCTCTTTTCTAGTCCCAAATGAAGTGTAGGATTAGTTTAACAATTTTAGGTATTTTCTAGTCACCTTGTTTATTGTTTTTATTTTCTGAAGGAGTGCAAGGCTCATGAGGACTGTAACCCTGTCTCTATGTCTGTCTTACTTGCTACTTTATCCCTAGGTTATAGATTATTATGTTTGTTAAATCATAAGCAATATATGGGGTATCCTGATTGAATGGTGAGTGTTACCAAGACAATTTTTATTACTTTTTCTTAAAACTCTTAAATTTCAGCAACTGGTTCTAATGTAACTTACTACCTACCACTCACCATTCCTGCCTGGCCTATTATTTTACAAATACTTTACTTGTGGCTTCTGTAAGTGGCTACCAAACTTGAGGTTCATGCCCAGTGTCCTCATTGATCTTCTTCTGACCTGAGCAAAAAGTCCCTATTCTGAAAGCTGATATTCCACATGTTTAAAAGTGCAATTACTTTCTACCTACAGACTCTCTCTCTCTCTCTCTCTCTCTCTCTCTCTCTCTCTCTCTCTCTCCCCTCTCCCTCTTTCTCTCATATCCCCAAGCTCTATCAGTTCTTTATAGCTTCCTTGGTTTCTATGGAGATAGATGGCTTTAGCTATTACTGTGTAGGACCAAGGATTATAGAAACAGAAGAGGTGGGAATTAACTTGGACACTCTTTGTGCAATTAGCATCTAATGACTCTATCTTCAAAATAGATCAGTTACAACCCCATTAGTCCAGAGTCATAGCTGCTCCAACATCACGTAATAAGATGTCAGATGGTGACTGGCAGCAAGGACTCTAAAAAGAGCTTCCGGGGAAAAAAATGTTTACTGAATAAACATTCTGGTCACTGGGGAGAGAATGACTCATTTGTGTTTCCTGTTTTAATGTGTGAAAATGGTTTTCCTCTAGAAAGGGACTGCATTAAGATGCTTGGAGGCATTTTGCCAGACTCATTTGTGCAGTGGATTAGGATCTGAATAAGATTATAGAATTGCATGTCCCTGAGCATGAAGAGGAGAATGTATGGTGTGAGAAGTTCTGTTTCCCTTTCAAAACCATGTTACAAGGCTTATTTATTTATTTATTTATTTATTTATTTTACTCTCGTAGGGCAGAGTCTATAAAAGTTTTCCCTTGTTCAAAAGAGAAAAATGAGGCACAGAGTGGACACAGGGTTAGACCAATGTCATGGACCTAGAAAATGACAATCTTGAGTGCCCTGATTCCTTATCAAGGTAGAACACTACTGCTTACATACCCTGAAGCTTCTTATGCTTGGAGAATTTTAAGTTATACATAATGATAAAAGTAGAAGATAACACCTTCTTGACTAGAGATGAAAGCACAAGTACAAGACTATCCAGTGGAAATTAAAGTAAACATTATAATGGAACCCACAGCCAATAAATAATTCCAAATTGGACGATCCTCTATCCTCATTAAAAAAAAAAAAAGCCTCTTCTTAGTTTTCATGATTTCTCTGCTATGGCCCTAAATTGTGATCCAAGTCCAAGTCTTTTTGTTCAAAATGTGGTATTTATTACATTAAGCAACGCTGTGATGGGAAGAACTTAAATGGCCCTAACAGGATGTAGTGGAAATATTTTATATCCTGTATTCCAGTCTCACAGGTTTGGGTCTTCCCTTCTGATCCAGTCACCATGGCATCAGCCATCTGTAAATAAATATAGTCCAATGGCTCTCAGTGTCACCTACACCAGGCCTACCTTGCTCTGACCTGTGGCCTCTTTGCTGCAGTAGCATGCAGCATCATGAAAAGTGAGATAATTGACACCCCTTGTTTGTGATATTGACAAACAGGGCATGAGATTCAATGGATAGAGGTTCACAGCTCCATGCCTCATGGAGATTTCATTGAGACATATTTTATATGATGTCTCATGTAGTCTTTATGAAATTTAGCATTCATTGCCTCGAACATCAACCAGCTCAATTATCCATTCTTGCGTTAGATTTTCCTGCAATCTTCTTTCATTTTCCCCATATACTTTTTTCTTTCCATAAGATTACTTTGTATTTATAAACTATGTGCATGTATGTGCTTACTTACACTCTGGGAAGAGCCCAACCTGATAGGGCTATTTCTTGTGTACTTAGTAGGTATATTAGTCAGGGTTCTCTAGAGAAACAGAACCAATAGCATGTATCTATCTGTAAGTCTATCACTTTATTTATTATAAAAATATGACTTACATAATTATGGAAGATGAGAAGTCATAAGGTCTGCAGTTGGAAAGCAGGAGATAAAAGATAGTGGATGGCATAGTTTCAGTCCGAGTCTCAGGGCCTGAGAAGCAGGAGAGTTGATTATTGAAGTTCCAGTCCAAGTCTGAGTCCTAAGGCAAAAAAAGAACAAAGTCCAATCTAAAAGACAGGCAAAATTCACTCTTACTGAGCTTTTTTGTTCAATTTAGGTTTTCAACTAATTAGATGACAGCCACCCACACTGGGGAGGGCAATCTGCTTGTCTCAGCCTACCAATTCACATCACCCAAAAACACTCTCACAGATACATCCAAAACAATGTTTGACCAAATGTCTGGGCTCCATATGGCCTGGTATGCTTGGAATATAAAATTAACCATCGCAATGTAGCTGAATGAGACACTAAACATACAATCAAAATTCTACGTAAAGTTCCAAAAATTTATATTTATTATATTATGAACTCTCAAAGAAAAACCTACATCAAATAGTCATTTTTAATTTTGTTTAAAAGGGAAAAAATGGCTAAGGGACACATGGATTAAATAAATTATCCAAAGTCACAAAGATAGTTACTTATGGTGAAGAGATCAATATAACATCAAATTACACAATTTTTCTTTCAAGTAATAATTAAGTACTATCTTTACAATAAGATCAAAGATATGTCCCAGGTATCCTAAAATTGTTTGATTTAAATATTTTCCTTCAAAATCCAAACACCTTAGTGTGTTGCTCAAATCCATGATGATGTGGACACTAATGCCTTTTCACCCTTATTTATATTTTTTGCTCATCACAGGATTCAGGCCCCACAACATATTCAAACATACACTCACACAAACGCATGACACACTTTACACTAGAGAAAATCGTTGTAGTTGCCTAAGCATTTTTTTTTTTAAATATTCAAAAGTGCTTAACAGATCCTCTCCCAGAGAGGAAACTCTAGTGCCTTATTGTGTTTGGCAAGCCCATTCTCCTTCCTAGGATTCTGCTCAGGCTCCATGCCTTCCCACATCTGCTATTCATCCTTCTTAGGGGCTCAGTCTTCTATGTTCACTTGGCCTCTTGTAAATACTGCTTGCATGACAATGATCATGCCATGTTAAACTCTTTACCTGTCATTCTTCTCATATAGACCACAACTTCTTTAAAAAAGGAAGAGAACATTCAACTAGCATCTCCAGTGCCTAAATGAACCCATACTATTGTATAAGTTGCGTATCAAGTTTTGAAGGGAGCTGTAAGACATTTGAATAAGATTCACATTTTAATTTATTGTTGGAGAATTTCATAACAAATTCTCTACTAAGTTATTTTGAACTTAAAACAGTTGTCTTAATAACCTACTTAGGTTAGGGAGAACATATCCCTCTATTATACCTCAATCCACAAACATATGGCCAATTCACTGTGCCAGAGGGGAGTGAAGAAAGTACACTCCTCTGTCTTCGTGTGTGTGTGTGTGTGTGTCTGACTGTGTGTGTATGTGTGTGTGCACTTATTCAGTTGTCAGAATGACATTTAAGAATATACACATGTACCCAACATTGGTGATAACATAGTGAAATAAGGCCTCCCTCCATCCCAAAATGTACTGGTAAGTGTAGAAATAATCGTTGAATGAATAAAATGGTAAATTTGTGAGCTCTTAGATCTAACAATTTAAACTCTAGAATCTAACCTAAATAAATAAGATCTCAAGTGTACAAATACAGAATTTTAAGGTTTATCATAGGAATTTATGAAAGAGAAAATAACAAACAACTGATAGAAAAAGGGGATTACAGAAATAAAATGAAAAAAGAAATTCATATAATGAACTACAATTAAAATGAAGACTTATACTAATGATCTATTAATAATCTATTGTGTGTGATTAGGGTCAAAAATGGTAACCATACATTCCTGTTATATATAATGTCACAGAAAATATTGGGTGAAATGAAATACAATGTAACAAGTGTCTACCTCAAGATTATTACTAATTACTGTACTGTCTACAATATTTTATACTTTCCAAATACTTTTAACAACAGTTAGAAGAACATATGTTGAACCATGATGAGTAACTTAAGTTGTGGCTTCCTTTGTGTGTTGGTGGTTCTTCCACTGGCCCTGGGGGAGGGTGGGTGAGGGATAGTGCTAACGAAAGCTTTTGGAGTTTACAGGTTTTCATTACCTCCCATATAATTACTCTTTCCCCAGGTAGAGCTACTCTTCATCCATTTCTTGGCCAAAATAGTCATCTGTCATGTGCCAGGAATATGGGGAAGAAGGTGTTTTAGCTGACAGAGGATTATTCAGTTCAAATCCAATTATGTCCTCGATGAGCTTACAGTCTTGTAAAGTAAAATTTTAAAAGTTCAGACAGTATTGATTAAAAGGTAAAATGCGATACACATTGTCATAAACACTGGGCATGTTGAAAGGAGAGGGCATCATTTTCAGCTGAGATGAACCAGTCAAGTCTTGAGGGTGAAAGAGTCACTCAGTGGACCTGAAAGGCAGAACAGGGATTAGATCTTAATTGATCAGAGGAGAATATTGGAGGCAAAATGGTTAATAAAGGCCATTCTGAAGTATCAATGACTGAATCACAGTTAATAAATAGAAACTGTGAAATGAAAATCTGAAAATACATATTGGGTCTTATTGAAGGTCTCAGAGGGCCATTTAAATATTTTGTGTTTCATTCTTCTATCAGTATGGGTCTCTGGGAGGCTTTTAATGGGGAGGAGTAAATTATTGTCCAATTCACACTATAAGTTTTCATACTTTGATGTGGTGATTTTAAGTCAAACTTAATCTTTTCACCATAGTTCCTCTATTCATCCACTCATGCACCAAGCATTTGAGTTCCTTTTAATATGCAAGGCAAGATGCTCCAAAATGAAATAAAATCTCTAAGATATCTGTAGTGCTACCAAAGGTGAGTGTTACACAGAAGGTCAGATATCAGCCAACTCCTTGGACAGACAACACTGCCTCTGAATAGTGTAGTTAAAAGCATGAACTTTGGGGTATACCAGACCAAAGGATGAGTCCTGCCAGGAGCAGGTCCCTCCACATCCTGAACTCCAGTTTCCTTGTCTGTTCAAGCAAGGTTCATATGCATGTCATGAACTCACAGGAGGGTTTCAATGAGATACTGTCTAAAGTCAGGTGCTTATTACATGTCAAATCCCTCTCTACCTTCACTTTCCTCACCTTTATTTGTGTTTAAGTAATGGTGAAAAAAGGGATGTTGATTTAATGCTGCTAATTGGATAAACACAGTGAAAGATTTATCTCTATCTTTAATATGTTTCCAAACTCCAGACCCAAGTCCACAACTGTCTAATAAACATCTCTATCTTGATATTTCCTGACATATGCAAACTATGTCCCAAACTGTCAAAGCAAAATCCCACTTTCTGTCCATAACTCTACATACCCAGACACACAAGCAAAAAACCATAGGTTCATTCTCAACATTTGTTTCTCTATAAAAGGTCATTCTTAGTCCTACAGCTCTACTTTGTACTTTTGCTATTTCTAAAGCTGACAAGATTGTGATTTCCAATTACCTCCAGCTTCTAGGACAGTATTTGGCATAGAGGAGGTGCATTCAGGTTTGTATCTATAAAGAAAACTTTGATTTTCACAGTTCAGTATAGGAAGGACCTGTAGATTAACAACAAAGAAAATAAACTATGGTTTGTTGCTAGCCTCCAAGGAGAGAAAGTCAGACTGAAAGAGATATATTCAGAGCAAGGGGCTAAAGAAACCATTTATCTTACTCAAGGGTGATGTTTACAACAGAAGTCATAAAATAGGTAATGTTCTTTTACATCTCTAATGAATAATTTGAAGAGAGCTAACTACACGGAGAGTGTGGTTTTTCTCCCAATAGGGCTTATGTAGGGATTATAATGAATTCTTTAATTTCAATAATTCAACCTTAAAGAAGATCTAGTCACTTTTCTCTTAACATCACAATTAGTTCTCCAGGAAGTATGTTTCCCTGAATGATACTAAACATTTTATTGTAGTAAAACTGGAGAATATAAATGAGCAATCCGTAATGCTCAGGAATGTCGAAGGACTTCTTGGGTACAGTTTAGACACACTGGTCTCAACAACGTCTCTCTCTGAGTTTCCACAGTTAATGCAAAAGACAGGAATAAGGTTTTGTTGAATTGGTCTTCATAGCTGTGTTCTGGTACCCATAGTTTCAGTCTTTCCTCAGGTTTTCCTAATTTAGAAAGGGGAGCATAACATTGGAAGACTGTAAAGGTAGGCATAATCTTTGAGATTATTGATCCTTCCTTCCAACTATTACCAGTTGAGAGACTACAGTGCGACAAGCAGCATCCCAATTGCTGAGAATACACGAAAGGAAGCTGATTGAATTCTAGGAAAGCAAAGTGAGAGCAACATGCCCAGACTTGAAACAATGGGTATGTGTGGAAAGAACTGAAAATGGGCATGTGTCGTGTCCTGTTAGGATTTGGTTCATGTTGACCTTTTCCCAGGGTCTACCCTTAGTGCCCTTTATTTCCATGTACTCTCTTCTTTGGTGACCTCATTCTTTGTCTTGTTTCAAAACACAGGCTTATGTTTATACTTCCCATATCTCTATCCCTTGCTTAAGCCTCTCACTGAATTTCAAAATCTTGTGCCCTAATCTCTATTTAATATAGAGATTGGGGATCTCTGCTTGGATATATCTCACCAGCATCTTAGATGTAACAAGTCTACCTGATCTCCTCAGGTAGTCTTATCTTAAAACCTTGTCTTCCCTTAAAACTTGCTATTCCCATCTTATTTCCAACCAAGAAAATGGTACCGCGTTTGATCCATGTAAAGAAGCTATAAAACTGAAAATCATTTATAACCTCCTCCTTTTTTTTTTTTGCATCCCCATATCAAACTTTTCTTCAGTCTGTCGATTCTACTTCCAAAATATATTTTGAATCTCTCCACTTACCTCTACCATAGCTGCCGCTTCACTTACTCCCAGGGATGGTTCTCGCTGATCTTTCCCACTGCGATGCCCACTTGCTCTTTTGCACCCTTCCACTTTCACTGCCTGTAATCCATGCCATGCAGGCAACCTAAATATTTTTAAATATCAATCTTTTTATACCAATCCCCAGCTTAAGTTTTGCCAAGGAATAAATAAACATGTTCGCCCTTAAACTAAATTCCAGAATCCTTAAGTGACACATATGATCCACATAGCCTGTCTCTTGCCTCCTTTTTCAATTATCCATTATCCAATTCTCCCGTGATTCGGCAATAGCAGCTTCTGTCCTCACCAATCTCTTTCCCCTTTCAATGGCTTCTGCTGTTCCCTTTGCTAATATTCCACCCCCTATCATTCTCTGTGTGGTTGGCTCCTTCTCATCTACCATATCTCAGCTTATACATCACCTGATCCAGGAAGTCGGCCCTGACTACCGTGGGCAATAGGAGCAATCTGCTCACTTGTTTCCTTCATAGCATTCATCACACGGTACACGCTTATTGCACTTTTCCTTGTTGTCCCCTGTCCTCAGTAAATTGCAAGCTCCATGAAGGCAGATAAATGTATATACAGTATACATTTCCCAGTGTATGTAACTTATAGACTCTCTGCCATTTGAGGAACTATTTGTTGACTTATTGAATTAATGCATATATGTCTTCCATTAGTCTGGGAAGCTAGGTTTTTTTTAAAAAATAAAGCCTTCATTCAATAAAAGCTTATTTCATGTTTGTATGTAATCTGTGGGTGTCTCAGGTCAGGAAATTCTCCTAAAGATGTTCCATCAGCAGTGACTCAGTCTCTTCTGTCCTGTGTCTCACCTACCTCTGGATTTCCAGAGTCATTTCCAACCAGCCTGAAGAAGAAAAAGCAGAAGGTCAGTGTGGGAGGTCATTATAGAGCAGACCTGGAGATGCATTCCTACTGCCCAGTTCCTCTGGACATGCCTGGTACACAGCCCGTCACATGGCCCTACCCAACTACAGGAGAGATGGGGAAAGGTACTGGAGCTCTGTACCAGGAGGTGAAGGACAGCATTAGGTGAACAACCTGCTCATCTTTGATATAAAATCTTCATCTCAGGAGTGTGAAGCCCTGTGCTACACCTTGATTTTTTTCCTACAATTTCAAATCTATATTTAGTCAACATCGTGGCAACTCATAGTGTGAAGTGAAACTATTAGTCAATCATTTGGACATTTCTTCTATATATATTCAAACACTAATTTATTAAAAAATGTGTGTGGGGTAGGGGAGGGATCATCCAGGTATCAAACCCCTAGATGAAAGAATAAATACTTTCTATTTATACTTTTAAGTTTTGCTCTACAAAACACATAGTAAGTGAAGAGAATTTCACATTCCCCAAATTTTATCTGAGTAAATTACTGGCTGCCTATCGTGTGAGTTGCTAAATGCAAAGTTCTCCCACATGCAAATGTTTCTAATAATAATTTGAGATAATATCCCATGGTAAAAAGTCTTGACATCTGAAGGAGCAATGGACAAGTGATTCTTTTTAATTTTTTTTGGCAAGGACAAGGACTCTGAACACTCTAATTATAATCAAGACTCCCCCTTAACAAAATCCAAAGGCAGTGAGAGTAAAGACACCAGGGAAGAGAAGATAATGAAAGAGCCCACACACAAAGCTCAGAGAATGGCTTCAGCTAAAAAAAATATGTGGGTAGCAAATTAAGGAGTGCTTGAAAAGAAAAAAAAAAAAGGTAATAGAATTAATGCTATGCTGGGACAGATGTTTTTGCTATTAAGAGAATTAGGGAAGATGTACTCACCCTTGTAATGTCACATTTTGAGGAGAAGGACACTTGGGGAGCTGCAGCCTCCATGCTCTCAGATTTTGATACACGAGT
Organism: Lepilemur ruficaudatus; assembly: GCA_963574885.1. NCBI lineage: Eukaryota > Metazoa > Chordata > Mammalia > Primates > Lepilemuridae > Lepilemur > Lepilemur ruficaudatus. Next base: position 10,058 of record CAUYRT010089027.1, on the reverse strand, counting down.
GAGCATGTGAATGAAGAATCAGTCAGGGATGAGGGAGGCATGGTGCACCAGTTGGTTCTTCAATGTCCTTTAATGCTTCAGAATGTTCTGGAATATGGTCAACATAATGGCAGAAACAGAGTTATGACCTCATAAATATGGGAAGATAAAAGGATTGATATCCTCAAAAATGCACACTCAAAGAAATTATAAAGAAGTGTTCTATTGTCACCTGGAGTGGTGTTCAGGCCAAGGTTTGGGTGAGGGCTCCAGCTCCAGAGCAGGAGCTAGAATGTGGTGGCCAGATGAAGTAAAAGATTAAAAGATACAAGTTAAATTTGAATTTCAGATAAACAATATTTTTTCTCGTATCTCATATATTTCATGGAGCATCATTATACTAAATATGTGTGTGTGTGTGTATACATATGTGCATGTACGTACTCTAGGTATATGTATGTATATATTTTTATTCTTATTTATCTGAATTTTCCATTTGGGGGGCATCCTGTTTTTATATTTGCTAAATCTGTCAACCCTAACTAGAACATCTAAATATTAGTCCAAGTCTGTGGAGAGGTCTTCTTTGAGTTATAAAATCCAGGGCTCACTATCTACATGCTTTTCCTCATAAAGCTTAGACCTGAGAGAAAGGAAGCATCTCTGACTTACACTCAGACCCATGGAGTCACCAAAGCACATTTAGGTGGTCAGGCCAAAGGCACTGCATGCTAAGGGAGCATCCTCCCTTTTGGGAGCCCTGTTCCCCAGCATAGCTGGCACTCCAGGAGTTTCTGGGCATGACTGTAGCCCTTTCCAACCTTTAAAGCATCATGAAATTCCCTGATAGAAGGAGTCAAAGAGTAAAGGGCAAGGAATCCTAAAAGAAGGAACCAGTTTTATTTGGTGGTGTACTGCTTGTTGTTTCTTAAAGGCAGTAAAAGTTTCCCTTTCCAGATAAAAATATCGTGTCTATGAAACTATCTTGGTAACTCTCATATAGCGTTTGTGACTGATTGGAGCCCAAAATACAGCTGTAAAAGGTTAATTCTTCACAGACATTGTAGGATTTCATAACTACTTTGGGTTGTGACTCAGCTCCTTTGGTACAAATAGCCCATTACACACTTTCTCTGAGAGCTGAATTATAGTAATGCAATTTTTGAACTCACAAAATATTTTGTGTCAGAAATTAACCCAAGGGCTTTAACTTATATCATTTTTTTGATGGATCACTAATATTTCTATTTTCTTGATTTCCTATTGGAATTTGAAAATAGTCCCTTTTGCTCTTTCACATGATCTTTTTCTAGTCACTTTCCCCAGAGTGACTTCCTTTGCAATAAAGTTATCAGGTAAAATCCTTTAAAAATTCATTGATGGAAACTACGGGACTCCTGGGTGTTTGGAACAGATATACAACAGCAATGCTGAAGAGAAAAAACTAGAGGGAGAATGAGTTGTCCTTTGTGTGCAGAGATACAGAGGACAACGCCATAGTTTGTCTCTGCTGGTCATGAGACTAACCATGAATAGAAAAATGGGAACTAGAGACCCAAAAGAAAGATTTGAATACTTGCAAATGCGGGATTTCTCATGCTATTATCTGTGGTCAGACTAAAAAGAGTAGAAAAACATATCAAAATTGCAAATGCCTTGAATTCATTTAGATATTATATAAATATAAATCTATATACAGCACAAAATTATAGCAAAACCAGTCTATCTTTCCACTTATTGATATGTATGTTATAGCACCTGCTGTTAATGACCAACCAATATCTGTTCATCAAATATTAACGCATATCTTCTGATAGTGTCCTAGTGTAACCACCTGTAACTTACTACCTGTGGACTTTCTCTTAAGTGTAGAAGTGCTGGGGAGTGAAGCGCCTGGGGCAGCCTTCAGCCAGTCCTAGCAAGGTGGGATGATTTTGAAGGATCTTTTGTACTGTGTCCTATAGGTGACAATAGGACTGAGCCTCTTGTTTACAGCACCTGCTTATTAAAACAACACTTGTATTGTCTTTCTCTACCTGCCCACTTTCTCACTCCCCTATCTCTGTTTCTAGGATCATCTTTCAAATAAATCACTTGCCTTAAATCCTTGTCTCAGGAATATATTTTGAGAACTCTGTCAAAGCCAGTAAAAACAAGCTTAAGGATCCTCCCCCTTCACCCTCTGTCTCTGTTTCTCTTGCTCTGTCTTCTAGGTATCTTTAGAATGGCCAAAGTTTTAAATTTTAGTATAACTTGAGGTATATTATCCCAACTTATGTCTGTCTTATTCCATGACTTTAGCTCTCAACAATTTTATAGAAAAAGACAACTACTTGACATTTAATAATTCTTTGGAGCCCAGATCCATAAAATCTAAAGCATTTGTCTATTATCACTGGGAAAAGGGTTAGCAAATTTAGCAAATATAAATACAGGATGTTCAATTAAATTTTAATTTCAGATTAAGTTTTTTTTTTTTGTATAAGTATTCCCTATTCAATATTTGGGAATATTTTCAGTTAAAAAATGTTGTGGATTTGGAATGCAAATGTTATTAGATGTCCTGTATTTTATCTGATAACATTAACTGGTATGACTTTTAGAAACCCCAGATCAACAGCTGCAAATATAATTTCTCAGCACCTAAAATCACCTTACTCACAACCTCCTTAGACTTGTAACTTTAAATATAAGTTTTATATTTCTCAAGTAACTTTAAATATAAGTTTTATATTTTTATATATAAATGTTTATATATATATATATATATATCTTGAAATCCATTACTGAAAGTAGAACAACTGGGCATTTCAACTACTTCATTATAATTTTTATTGATATATGATATGTTACATATTTGTGGGGGTACGTGTGACATTTTGTAACATGCCTAGAATGTGTAATGATCAATCCAAGGTGTTTAGGGTATTTATCAACTTTATTATTTATCATTTCTATATGTTGGTAACATTTCAACTCCTCTCTTCGAGCTGCTTTGAAATATAAGATACATTGTTAATTATATTACCCTACTCTGGTACTGAACACTGTAATCTCATTCATTAAAAAGTAGGCAAAGGACATGAATAGACATTTATCAAAAGAAGATATGCAAATGGCCAACAGGTGTATGACAAAAATGTTCAATATCACCAACTGACAGAGAAATGCAAATCTAAACCTTAATGAGACATCGTCTTACCCCAATTAGAATGACTATTATTAAAAAGATAATGTTAACATATCGCTGCCAAGGGTGGAAAGAAGGCACTCCTATACACTGTTCATGAGAATGTAAATTATTCCAGCCACTATAGAGAACAGTATGGAGATTTCTCAAAAAACTAAAATGAGATGTTTCATACAATCCAGAAATCCCATTACTGAGTATTTATCCAATGGAAAAAAAAGGTAAGACACATGTGCACTAAATGGGAAGTCTCTTATATAAGTATTATCAGAAAGAAATGCAAGATCATATATAAACTGTTTGTGACCCTAAAGGTCTAAAGAAATGTGACATTCACTGTGGTCTATAAGATTCAGAGAAGCTTCTTGGAGGAGGTGGAATTCAAGCTTGGCATTGGTGGATAAAGTAGAATTAATTATTAATAGACCACTTTGTCAGGTCTCAAACCAAACAGAATGGTGGCTAAGACCGTGTTGAGGACAGTGGGAAGAGTAAGCACACTGGCAACCATACACAGTAAAAAATTGTGTGCATGGGTTCGTGTATAATTATATATATATATATGTATATATATATAAATTCTGTGCAATATGTATATACACATATATATATATTTATTATATAATAAAATATGCACAAAACACATAATAGATATATATACTGACATAACATCCTCTTATATCTCTACATCCATATATACATAGATGTAGATAGATACATAATAAAAAAGTATTATTCATCCTGATTCAATCAAGAGAAATGAAATTGCTGGAGAAAAGGAAAGCATTTTAGAGAGAAACGTTAGCTGCCCTCCTGTAACTTCTTATATTGGGAAGACTGTGTGCCACAATACATATGAAATTGTATCTGCTTCTTGAATAAATGGTAATTTTTTTCTTTTTATATTTTCTATAATTCTGCAATGAAAAATACAAATGAAATAAGTAGGAAAATATGTTTTTATATGAAATACATTGAATAATGTTGCACAGATTACAAAGAATTTCAGTGCATATTCATTTGTTTAGTATGTACAGCATTCCCACCATTTGTTCAAGGGTAAATTCAGTGTTGGCTATGTTTTTCACCGACTATAACACTGACCTAGTAGGCATCAGAGTAAAAGGGCAACTAGACAATGACTAGAGAATCAATTCCGCCAGCCAAGCCGTCAGAGTGGAGTGGGGTGGGTCTTCCTCTCTGGGTGACTCTACAGCTGCCCTTGCTGTGACAATCTGATGACCTTCTTTCTCTTCAAGTGCAGAGTGTAGTGGGGACATGCAGGATCAGATAGGAGAAAATGGATTTTGACAAGGCATTTTCAGGTTTTCAAAAGGCAGGTCTTCATTCTGGCCTGATGTTTCATCTGGATTTGTAATCTCCGCATTATGGGAAAATCAAAAGGGGTCATTTGGGGAGGCTTTATCTTTTTCTTCTGTGGAGTCCTTATGAAACATTTATGAGTTTTCTGACAATATCAAACCAAGCTTCCTTTTCTGTTCTTCCTTCCTAAGTTATGCCCTTCAGAGGTGCCTGGCTCATTCCAGTTAATAGTGAATATGAACTATACTGTCTCTCGAGATTAACTCATTAATGGTGATGGCTTGTTTTTCTGCAAATCTCTCCATCTCAACCACTCCCAACATTCTGACAATAACCGGTGCTGAATCTATCAAATGCCACAGCTTAATTTTTGATGTTAAACGTCCTATGGCAATTGTTTATTTTGCGATTAACCCTAAACATGAGTTAACATACAAAAACTGGAATATAAACCAGGTTCTACGTTAAATTCTCCCCCTCTTACTAGTTGCATGTTCTGGGCCAGGATTAAAACTTTTTTAGCTTCTGTTTTTCATCTTTGTACTTAAGGTAAAATCAAAGCTCACAGACATATGCTACAATATGGAAACGAAATGTTTGCCAGTATTTTGTTAATACTTGAGAGCTCTTTAAATATGAAAAATCATTATCAACATTAATCACAATTTTCCAAACATTTATTATTTATCACATACCAGACCCCTCATATCTGCAATGCTACTGTTACAAAGATGAATTTGGTTACAGATACTTAAAATTTCACAAAGGAGATACAGAAAACATTTTAAATATTAAAATAAGTCAGAGGTATAAATGTCAGCAGAAAATTGTCAACAAACTGGTATTACAGTGAAGGAAGATAATTTAAAAATTAATTGAGCATCTACTATGTATCAGAAAATTAAAATACCATATCAATAATTTCATATAATCATTGAGACCAGTAGACCACATTATTTTTATTCTATCAATAGATTCCTAAGCACAAATGATGCTTAGGAAAATTAAACAAACCACCAAAGTTGTTGGAACAGAAGTTATAAGTTATATCCAAATCCAAGCCTAGTCTTTTCCCACCACACTGTAGTTCTTGATTGTGTTTATCTCTTTTTTGTAATCTGATATCATAAAAGTCTCCCTCTCACTCTCTCTCTTCCCCACATACAATATACATGTATAAAATATTATATAATGTATTATATTAGTGGAGGCCCTGTATACACACTTACACATAGAGTCTCTATTAATTAACATGACTAAGACAAAAATAAAAGATCTCACTAGAGAATTACAAAGTAAAAACTGAAAACAAGAGTGCTCAATTGAGTTTGAATTCGGCTTTAAAATAAATCAAGTAGACACTTAACATATTAAAATGTTTTCTTCCAAAATTCACTTCCATTTAACTACAAAGCACTTTCTACTTTGCTTTATAATTCTGTGTGTCTGTGTGTGTGTGCATGTGTGTGTTTTAATAGCTTCACATTTATATTAAAATTTTGGATTCCTGAGAAAGAAAAATGATGGAAAATTTTATTCTTCCTGTTTCTTTAAGAAGAGAGATACATAAAATTGAAGCTATTGAAGTTCTGAACAATGTATTAAGTTGTTACTGTTAATAATCACGAAGATAATGTAAGCACTATAAGGAAACATAGAAATTTAAAAGCGCTAATTTTTGAAATAAGAAGGGAATCTTAAGGGAACCCTGTTGTAGCAGATGATTTTTTCCAAAGAATCCTATGCAATAAGTCCCTTTTCACATGCCCTTTCACAAACTTATTATCACACATTCACAGATAAAGTCTATATCCCCTTCCTTTAAAGCTGGATGGACACTTGTGACCAGCTTGGCCAAACAGTATGGCAGAAGGGACCCTATGGGACATCCAAGACTAGGTCAAAACATGCCATGCACCTCTCCCTAATCATTTTGGAAAGGTGAATGTCCTTCTGAAACCTGTACACCATGCTGTAAGAAATCTCCAGAAGAGTTTAGAGGGGCCCAAGTGGAGAGAAAACAATATCCCAGACCCCATTCTCAGCAGGACTCCTAGGCAACAGCCAGCACCAACTTGCCCGGCCTTGTGTGTGCACCATCTGGGAAGTGGATCCTTCTTCTTCCAGTAGAGTGCCACAGCTGAGGTTTCGTGGGGCTGAGACCAGTTTTTCCCATCATACCCCACATAAATTGCAGACTTCTAGGCAGACTAGTTATTGGTGATTTAAGCCACTGAATTTTGAGGTGGTTTGTTACATACCAATAGGTAACTGATTTACTTCCTGAGAGAAGTGCTTTTCAGATACTTCATGTGTAAGTATAGCATGATCAATTTTGTTTTATTCATTATAAATTAGTTATATTAATAGTGCTTCATAAACTAAAATTTTCAAGGCAGGAATGTTTAAGCAAATTCTTATTGTATCCCTGAGTTCTAATACTGTACATTGAACATTGTGTTCAATAAGTGTGTTAGAAATTGACATATGTCCACACTTGCCAAATTATTTGCTGGGAAGTATGACTTTAGAAAAAAATTGTCAGTTCATAAGGAACAGAAATTTCAGTTATCTAACATATTTAGAAAAGATATGGGGCTTCAAAACATATTTTCTAAAGATAATCTATGAGAAGTCTTACAGGGCAGGACATTTTTTTTAGCTAAAATTTAATTTGTTTAATATTTAATCAAATATTTTGATCAGCACATTTTATTTCTCTTACATATTTTTAAAGTTTTATTAAATCATAGTTGATTCACGATAAACAGCACATATTTAAATTATGCAATTTCACAAGTTTTATCATACGCATCTACCTATAAGGCCATCACCACAAACAGAATAATGAACGTATCTGTCCCCACCAAAGCTTTCTCCTATGCAGTGCTAATCATGTCTTTTTATAATTCCTCCCCCCACCAGCCTTTGCCAGTGCAACAACTGCTCTGCTCTGTCAATATTATAAAACCTGAAACCAACTGACATCGTGAGCTCTATGTATGATGCATTGAGATGGCCATAGCATTGTCTATGTGGTAGTCTTGCCAAAAATGTTTAACTGAATATAATCATAAGGAAACATTCAGACAAAATATAGATTCTGAATAATTTTACAAGTTAGCTGTCCTGGACTCTTCAAAACTAGTAATATTATGTAAGACCAAAAAAATGAGAACTCTGTTTTAGATTAAATCATGTGACAACCAATTACCATACACAGTAATTGGTTGAACTTTGGATTAAAAATGTATAAATGAAAATTTGGAAAAATTATATGCACTGGAATCTGAATTATATTTTAGGTAGATTATATTTTAATGTAATACATCTTATGTATATGAATGATTATGTGGGAGAATATTCTTGCTTTTCAGAGATGCATGCTGAAATATTTTGGGATAAATGTCATGAAGTCAGAAATTTCCTTTTCAAGTCAAGAGGCAAATGCAGCAAAACATGAAAAGTGAATGATATAGGGCCAGGCACACTGTCTCATGCCTACAATCCTAGCACTCAAGAGGAATGGCTTGAGCTCAGGAGTTTGAGGCCAGCCTGAGCAAGAGTGAGACCTTGTCTCTGCTTAAAATAGAAAAATTAGCTGGGCACACTGATGCACTCCTGTAATCCAAGCTACTCAGGAGGCTGAGGCAAGAGAATCACTTGAGCCCAGGAGTTTGAGTTTGCATTGAGCTATGATGATGCCATTTCACTCTAACCAGGGCAACAGAATGATACCCTGTCACAAAATAAATAAATAAATAAATAAATAAATAAATAAATAAATAAATAAAAATTGAATGATGTAGATAAATTTTCTTTGGGTATTATTTCCTTGTAGCATTATTTAATTTTCTGTAGGTTGAAACATTTTAAAATACAAACTTTTTATTTAAAGGGATGTTATTTATTAGTAGTTTTAGTTGAAAGCAACTGAAACCCATTCTGGCTAATTAAAGCATAAAATGACCTATTAAAAGTTACTGGGTAGTTCATAGAAGTTCTGGGAAAGCCAGAAAGTTAGGCGTGGAGCTACACCTCCAGAAATAATGTCAGGGAGTTCGTCCCACGCAGACAGCATCACTGCTTCTCTTGGGCATAGACTGGCCACTGACACCGCAATGCCAGCCCAGGGACAGAGCAACTCAATCCACCACTCCAGTTTCCATGGAAAGAAACCACCTTTACTCACAGGAAATGATTCTGCAGTTCCCAGGTTCTGAGTCAAAGTCCAGCTCAGGTGCAAATGAAATGCCAGGCCATATCATAAGTTCCTAGGAGACCAAAAGGGCAAAAGTCTGGCTTCTTGCATAAAGTTGGTCTCTTCCTTGTGCTAAAGCTCATAGGGTGTAGAACTCCATCTAAGAAGAAAGGAGGTTGATATGTTGAACAGATGTGAAATGGTAAAGACCTAAAAAACAAACATTCACCACTAACCTCAGTGTGACACTCAGATGACTCAGAGAGTAAAGAGTTAAAATGATCCATGACGTTACTATATGGTACAACACAGCTAAGACAGGAGGCAAAATAGGAACTGGGACCTGAAAGCTTTTCAGTGAATAGAGATTGATCTGTGTGCCTTAGGAATGCTTGATGAATATGGACTTCAAGTACCAAATAAATGTACAATAAACTATTATACTTGGATTAGTGTTGGGGTTGAGAAAGTCAATCTCCAGATTCCGGCTGTCTTTACTCTTGGTAGATGCTATGGATGTGGTAGAGCCAGGCAGATCTCCCAGGTTATTTTTTACAGCCCCTTTGCACATACTGCCCTGTCTTCATTTGAGTAAACTCCCTCCCCTCTAGTCATCCAACAAGTAGCCTTCAGCACCTCCTCTAGTACCTGACAGTTCCATGAGTTCAGAAGTATGTCTGTTTAAGGGTCCACACCTTCACACAAAGCCTTATAAGCACCGGCAGCTGGCATGGCTAAAGGAAGCCTTTGCCTCACCTGAAACAGGTCTACTCGGGGAAGCCGGATCCCTGACTCCTACAGCAAGACCTGGCTTCTCCCTCCAGGTGTTCTCCTTTTATAGGTTTGTATGTACATCCTCCGATGCTGGTTTGTTAGATATATTTTCCTCCATAATTATATGCTTTATAAAAAAAGCAGGGTATGTCTTTTTTCTTTTCATCCCATGTTCCTATTGCATAGAAGGCACACAATAAATGTAGGTTGACTAAAAATCAACAAAAACCATCTGTAAAAAATTGTTTTTTAAAATAACATATCCATATTCCTATTCAAAGTACAAAATACATGTAAGATTTCATGCAACATCTTAGAGTTTATATAATTCCAAGAGATTTTTACTCTCGCAAAGTCAACTCAGCAAACTTTTGTCTTCAGCCTGTTATGTACAAGGCTGTTGCTGTGTATTGTATGTGCCATAATTTATGTTTGAAAAACAATAAGCACTTGCCTTTCAAGGACACAAAACTTGTCCTTGAAACTTATTGCAGAAAATATATCTGTCGAATAATATATTTATACTTAGCTCTTAATTAATGTCAGAAACTGTTTTAATGCACACAACCACATAAGCACTTAACCTTCACA
>CAUYRT010089020.1:0-75876 GCA_963574885.1 Lepilemur ruficaudatus | reverse complement strand
GCTCAAGGTCAGGAGTTCAAAACCAGCCTGAGCAAGAGCGAGACCCTGTCTCTACTAAAAATAGAAAGAAATTAATTGGCCAACTAAAAATATATAGAAAAAATTAGCCGGGCATGGTGGAGCATGCCTGTAGTACCAGCTACTTGCGAGGCTGAGGCAGGAGGATCGCCTGAGCCCAGGAGTTTGAGGTTGCTGTGAGCTAGGCTGACACCCATCGCACTCTAGCCCGGGCAACAGAGTGAGACTCTGTCTCAAAAAAAAAGAAAAAAAACTGGGGAGAAAAAGATAGTTAGGATATGGGTGTCACTCCCCAAGAAGACAAACTATTTGCTGTGAATCATTGTTGGTGCATAACCTGAAACAATCTTGTAAACTAAAATGCAAAACTACAGTCTGGAATTATGAATCAACATATTTCTTAAGTAATATGCACACAAATGCAATTCAAGAAATGTCTAATAGCCACCCAAACGTTTTTATTTTTTTCCAACCTTGTGAGATATTTTTTATCAAAAATAGCCCTTAGTTTAGGCATTGCCTCACCAATAAAAGCCTCCTGCAGATCCAACAATTCCAGTTTGCATCTCCGGGAGTAAAATATTATAATATTTTTTAAAGGTTGCAAGAAAGAAGAGCTAATCCAAACACCTCTCATAGGCCTTCCTCAGTGCTTCGGTTTTAAAATTATGATCTTAAACCATGTGAATCTGGAATTCACAAAGGAAAGCTATGAGGAGAAAAATATTTTGAGGCTGCTTTCACACTAGTGCAGTGAACCTGTTTTCTAGCAAAGCTTCCAGAGAACACAACCTATGTTACAGAAGTAACAATTGCAGAAATACAATTTTGGGAAAATTAACCCTTCCACTGTAGAAAGACTTCAAAGTGCAGTAAGAACTGATACTGCGAAACATAGTATTAGGATGTAGTTATGTGGAAAAGCTCCATGACATTCACCTAATGGAGGACTTAATACAAACCTCAAAATGAGTAAATTATTAGGTGTTTGATTTTTTAAAAACTTAGGAAAATATAACTTTTAAACTCATCTGTGTCAAAAATGAAATTTTACCATCTGTTTTTCACTCGTTTACACTCAATTAATCAAAAAAATGTTGAAGTTTCTTGTCCGTAGAAGAGATGGAAGTCTTTCAAAATAAACATTTAACACTATATTTGCAACCTAGTGGAAGAGAACAAGTGTTTCAATCAGCAAGCATGACCTGCCCTGTTATAGTTTTCTTTTTTCTTACTATTCAAGATAATACAGCCCATTATATTTTCATATAAATGTAAAAAGATAGCCAACTCACTGTAAAAATAGGTAACTCTCCATTTTAAACCTCAATATCTAAGTTGGCAAATGACATTTTACATAACTCAATGTGTACACATATATTTAAAAAACAGAAAAACTTCTGTATGCAATTTGGAATATAAGGAAAAAATAATGTTTAATGAATAAACATTGGATATCCACATAGCATCAGAGAAAAACATTCTGACTAGTACATAGCATAAAGTAGAAAAATTAGTATAACACTTGAAAAACATGCTTTTTATAAAATATTCTATCTCTTAGATCCCATGTGATGCTGTCGTTGCTATAGTAACTGTATTTTGTTCAGCAGGAAAATAGTTAGGTACAGAATGCTTACATTTACTCACCAAATTCTCAGTGAAAAAACATTACAAATAGAAGTGATGAATTAAAATTCTCAGTGGATAAGCAGTTCTTATCCCTTAATTTTAAAATTACCATCAAATAATTTTATCCACTATATTTTTATACAAATATTGCTCTTCATAAAAATCATCTTAAAAACAAAAATGGCTGAGCTAGAAAGAATTTTTAACTTCTCACAATTTATTAGTTTGCATGGAAGATAATATGCTAAAAACATTAATTACTTTAACCTATTCTTAGCTAAAATTATACCAATATTTTTTAATTTCAGTTTTAAACATCCAAAGGCTGGTTTCTACCCTCCCCTATAATGAGTCTTATAAAACCTGCTCAATAGCACATATGTTGAATAAATACCTCAACACACTACATTTGCCAACAAAGTTCTAAAATCAACTTTGTAAATGTCATGATTCTTAACGCTATTGTGGTATAAATGAAGAGCATTCCTTGAGTCCATTTGGCTAGGATTGCCAGCGTACTTTGTTTCCCCAAGAGAAGAAAGAAGAGTAGTAAACCATTTTTGCAGAATGTCATTCTCTCACAACAGTTTATGAAAGAAACATCTGTGACAAGAATCTCTAATGCTTTTCTCAAAGCCACAGCTGACAGTAAAAGAGCATTGCTAAAAGTGGCAAATCAATCCCATTCCGCCCTTCTCAGAGCATGACACCTAATTTGCTATGTCTTACATGTATTTTACTCACATGTGCTGAGAGACTGTGACATTGATGTGGTGGCTTTCATCCAAGCCTCAGCTGAATAAACACTTGGGCCATACAGTGGGCAAACTGGCATCCTTAAAAACGTCTTCTGTCCCGGCAAGTTAACTTCACCTCAGGGAAGCATTTTTCTAAGTCTTAGTTTGCAATTTGGATACGTAAATGGAATCTCTGAATGCTGTTTGGAAAATCTTAAATCACCTGACACACATAGAACACACTCTGTATTTTTAAAACCAGTTTTCCTTGTGTAATGCAATTTTTATGTGACTACTGGAAAACATATGCAAATACAACCGATGAAAATGAATAACAGTGCATAGGATTTTTAATCAAATTATTTCATTGTGGAATATATACTTTAAAAAAGAAACATAAGAAATAAACAGGTAAGTCTAAAATATATATCATTTTCAATAAGCAACTTATGACATATAATGCACACCAAAAATATTTACTAATCTCAAGTATACAGCTTGATGAATTTTGTAAACCGAATGTATACACTTGTGGTCAAGTAATAGAACACTATCATCATACAGATCTGCTTTTAGGAAGGTTATACCTTCCTAAAACACATAAAATTATCGTTAAATTTAACACAAAAATCTTTAACAAACAGGAAATTTCCATTTAAATGATATCAAGCAAATAATTAAAGTTCTAAAAAGAAATATGAATATATCAATGGCCCTGTAGTTAATGAGGATATATCTTTTTGTATATCTTCTGTGGGGCTGCAAGTGATTCTTTTTTATCTCTCAACAATCAGGGAAATCACCAATTACCATTATCCCCAAATTATGCTAATTTTTTTACTCCATTGAAGTTTTATAAAAACACAGGGGTAGGAAAAAATACAAGGGTACATGTTATCTCTACAACTCAATGAGTTGTTTTGATTACTCCATTTCTCTTCCTTCTAGAAAACTTTAATGTAAATTCCTTTCTTCAATTTTAATTATACTTAACAAGGGAGAATACATATACTATAATTTTCTCTGTCTCTCAGATTTCTCTTTAATATGATAATTTCCAAAGTAAAATAACCCATTTTTCAAAACCTAAAATTGATGCAGGGTAAATGTGTTCAGTCTTGCTCTTTGACCCATAGGGTACAGTTAGAAACTCTGTCTATGACACCAAGTAACCTGCACAGGCCCATGACCACCTGAAGCAGTCCAATCTCTATTAGCCCCACCCATATTCCTGAATGTCACACTAGAATTTTAGTAGTACAGCCAAATACTTTCATATAATTTTCACAAACACACCTGAAGAGCTCAATGTATTCAGAACTAAATATTCTCTATCTTAATTAAATAACTTAGAATCCCAAACCTCAAAGTTATCTTTGGCAATGTTTTTTTGTCAATACTAACTTACATTCAAATTCAAACAGTAAGGTTTACCAATTCTTCCTCTAAAATACCTTTTAAATCTGTCTCCTACTGTTCTTTCTCACTGCACTGAAGTCCTTATTCTTTTCAGAACATGCTATTATAGATGCCATTTCATCCTTCTAGAATGACTTTACCCTCTTTTGTCTTGTAAATGCCTTCTTAGCCTTAAAATCCATCTTGAAATGGCTCCTCCTCCAGACGCCATCACTGACCCCAGCCCACACTGTGTGTAGAATCCTCCTTTGCTTCTGTTATAAAACGTGTCTCCTTACATGATCTTGTATCTATGTCCTCTACTGGAACAGGAGCACCCGGGCTGGAACAAGCCTTCTTCATCTTACTATTTTCAATACCTAGTATATAACCTGGATATAATATATGCTATACAAATAATAAAAACATGAAATATGATAAAATATTCTTTGCCTAAAAGGCATAGAATATCCAGAAGATCTCTTTGGGTAAATCACAGTCTGTCTGGGTCTACTCTTATCTCAAATAGAATGGGATGCATGGCTGATATAGCAGAAAAGTCACCACAAAAGTGAGCCCCATTCTTTCCAGTAGCACCCAAGAAACACCATGAATGCAGAGTCATCAGAGGCCGGGAGCAGCTAGGGGCAGGGCATGGAAGATAAGATAATTAACTAAAAGGGCAACCAAAGCTTAGGACATGTCCATTGCTCAGAGGATCCAGTGCTTAAAAAGGCAGAAGGGTCTACTGCATTGTAGGAAGGATGAATTCAAAGCAGTTTTTAAAATGAAAATTTTCTTTTAAAACAGAAAGAAATGAATGGGTTGGATTAAACCTTGTCCCATATTTGATGAATTGTTATTAAAAAAATAATCTTAGAAAATGTTCATGCTTCACATATTCCATGCTGTTTGTTTTATTGCTGTCCTGGGGTGCTTTCTTTCAATAACTGTACCGTAAATGCCCCTGAACATAAATGTGAATCATGAGGCTCTAATAAAACTTTAGCCTACTATTGCACATGTATACCTTAGAATGCCTTTTGTTGAAGTAATATTTCTAAAGGTAAATATTAGACATGATGGTATAATTGTGTTCGAAAGATCTAGTACAAAAGGATTTGTTTCCCATACAACAATAAGAACAAAAAAAATCAGAGATAAAAGGTCAGAGAATTTTTGAAATTAAAACCTAGAGCTCTTCTTCACCTATACTTGAAAGTTAGCAAAGATCATAGGCTTCTTACCCCAATCAT
The DNA here is from genome assembly GCA_963574885.1 of Lepilemur ruficaudatus. Taxonomy (NCBI): domain Eukaryota; kingdom Metazoa; phylum Chordata; class Mammalia; order Primates; family Lepilemuridae; genus Lepilemur; species Lepilemur ruficaudatus. The sequence goes on along the minus strand of CAUYRT010089020.1, from coordinate 70,835 downwards.
CATTCCTGATCAATAAAAAATCAAGCTTCAAGGGACTTCATATCTAACACTGACTGTGGAAGAGATCTTTCCACTCTAACCACATCACAGAATCCTAGAAGCCCACAGTGTTCAGTTTGAAGAGTGCTTTCTTTCCAAGACAGGGGACCGAGGCAAGAGCAAAGGCATGGAATGCGCAGAGAACTTCACCTGATCACTTTTTGCCCATAAATGGGACTCTGTTTTCTGGTCTTCAGCATCCAGGGTATCATCTTGGTATAATTTTTTAAAAAATACTCTTGGATGCTGAAAGCCTTAAGTATTCATCAGCAACATGAACCGAGTTAGAAGGCCACTTCTCAGAGCCACAAACACTTTTGAGAGACAGGTGACTCTTTAGACCTGCTTCACAACAAAGGGCGTAAGTTCATATGGAAAGAATATATTTATATTAATTTTAGAAGATCCATGATCCCTTAAGTCCATGCACACACCGCATGTCAAAAATCCCTACTATCAATTACTTCAAAATATATTTCAGCAATCATTATATGATTCTATACATCAAATAAAACTTCAATCTCTGTTTAAAGAAGGAAATGTTGCCTAAGAACCCTTTTTAAAAGTTAAAATAAAGTTTACTTATCATCTCTGAGACTCTGTTTCCTTATTTTAAAAAATCTCAAAAGAGTCAAAAGAGGACTAGATTTGATGATTTCTGGTGTCTTTCTAGCTCTCAGATTTGGTGAATCTAAAAACATAACTCTGGGGGCCTTGCACAAATTAATCAATATAAAGAGTTAAGTTGAAAGCTCCTAAACAGCAAAAACCGGTTGTTTATACATTCAACAAAAATTTATCAAGATCTAATATGTACCAGGCTCTGTTGTAAATACTGAGAATACAGTAAGTAACAGTAGTAAAGAGAATAGACAAAAATCCCTTATTGTTATATGGAGGGAAGTAGAGAAGAGAGAAGATAAGCAATAAACAATACAACATGTAACAAATATCATTTATTAGATAATGATAAATGTTAAGGAAAAAATTAAGCAGAGGTGAGGAATATGAAATTCGTAAGGGTTGAAAATGTACATAGGGTGGCCTATGACTTTTCAAAAACCGCATGAAGGACAGGAGCATGTAATTTCAGTAAATGTACATGACATAACTCAAACCAGACTTCTTATCGAGGACAACTAAAAGAGCAGGAATAATTTTTTTAATGTGCTTAAAAATATCAAGTAAGCAAATGCGGAAAAACCAAGCTAAAATATTAAAGACTGGGTGTTGGGCAGATGGGAGCGGGGAGGAGAGGACGGGTATATACATACATAATGAGTGCGATGCGCACGGTACGGGGGATGGACACGCTTGAAGCTCTGACTCGGTGGGGAGCGGGACAAGGCCAATATACATAACCTAAACATTTGTACCCCCATAGTATGCTGAAATTAAATAAATGAATAAAAAGGCATTATTATCCTCAAAAATATATATTAAAGACCTAAAAACCCAGATAGGTAAACCTAGAAAATGAAAGTTCTCTCTTAAAGAAGACTCTATGATCTGAGGCCACAGATTATTTCTATCAATAGTTAAAATGATTATAATGAGATATTACAACTAACTTAATGCCATTAAATTTAAGAATACGAATGAAATGAACTAATTCCTTGAAAAAGTTTGGAAGAAGCTGGTTTATTCAGGATATCAAATCTGAGAGCAATGATTTTCCCACCAAGAAAACTCAGATCTAGATAATTTCATTGGTAAATTCTGCCACATGGTCAAGGCAGAAGTAAATCAAAATTATAAAATTTTTCCGGGTAATAAAAAAACACTTATACTCTTCAATTTAATTTATGAGCTCACCCAACCTTGACAGAGACAGAACATGAAAGGAAAAACAATGACTAATGACACTTTTAAACACAATAAGGAAAGTTAAAAACAAAATATTGGAAAACTGAATCCATAATTATATAAAAACTATAATTCGTCATGATCAAATTAGTTTTATATCAGAAATGCACAGCTGATTTAACTTTATTTATTGTAATTTACCACATAAACAATTTAAAGAATACAATCATGCAATCGTCTTAATAGATGCAGAAAATATATTTGGTAAAATTCACCATGTGTTAGTGCTTTAAAAAAAAAAAAACTTTTAGCTGGCCAAAATAGAAGGGAACTTCAAAACACTGAAGAATAGTGTCTACAAAAAACCTACAGCAAATATCATAGTAAGTGGTAAAACATTGCAAATTTTCACTTTGAGGTTGGAAACAGGATAAAGATATTCTCTATTCACAATTCTAGTCAACATTTTAATTATGTCATAACCAGTGCAGTAAGATAAATAACTCATCCAAGAATTGAAAGGAACCAATAAGACTGTCATTATTCTCAGCTAAAATGATTATTTACATAGAAAATCCAATAGAATCTACATATAGGTTACTAAAATAAATAAAATATTTAGTAAATTTGTTGAATAAAAATTAGTACATAATGTACTTTTATATGTCAGCCACAAACAAAAATGGAATTTAAAATAGCTTCCTTTAACAGATCCATTTATGATTACATCAAAAGATGACAACTACTTAGGAAGAAATCTAATAAAATATGTATAAGGCTGCTACATGAAAAATTATGAAATGTCAACAAGAAACATTAAAGACTCTCAAAAATTGAAATATATCTATTGTTTATGGACCATTTTTTATATATTATTGACTCAATGTTGAAACTATGTTAATTCTTCACAAAATATTTTACTGATTCAATATAATCCCAATCAAATATCAACAGGGTGTTTTGTGTAACTTGGTGAGCTAATTCTAAACTTTATATAGAAATGCGAAAGATCATGTATAGCCACAATGCTCTTAAAGAGAAAGAACAAGGTGGAAGGACTTCCTCCACCAGCTCTCAATTGAAAGAGTGTATAATCATAGGTCAATAGGAGAGAACAAAACTCTTATGACAAAGGTAGTACGCAGAGCAGTAGGAAAAGAATCATATTCAATAAATTATACTACAATAATGGGTATCTATATTGAAGAAAAATGAAGAAACAGATCCCAACCTTATATTATACACAAAATAAAAATCAAACCAGGATACAGATATTTTGTACCTGTTTTAGAAATCTTTTTCTACCCAATGATCATAAAGAAGCTCTTCTTAATTATCTCCTGGAAGATTTATGGTTCTTCTTAACTATACATCTGTCTTAATTATACATCTGTCTTAGTCCATTTATGCTGCTATAACAAAATACCTTAGACTGGATAATGTATAAACAATGGACATTTATTTCTCACAGTTCTGGAGGCTGGGAAGTCCAAGATCAAGGTGCCAGCAGATTCAGTGTCTGCTAAGGATCACTCTCTGTGTCCAAGGTGGTTCCTTGGTGCTACATCCTCCAGAAGGGATGAATGCTGTATCTTCACGTGGTAGAAGAGTGGAAGGGCAAGAAGGCCTAACTAGTTCCTCCAGCCCTCTTATAACAGCAGTAATCTCATTCATGAGGACGGAGCTCTTATGACCTAATCATCTCTCAAAGACCCCAATTTCTACTCCTATGATCATGGTGAATAAGTTTCAGCATATAAATTTTGGAGGGGGCACATTTATTCAAACCATAGCAAGTTCTAATAGAGAAATGCATCTTCTTGGCCTTGAGAAAGGAAAAGATTTACTAAGTAACACACACACGCACACACACACACACACACACACACATTAACCAAAAATGAAATAACCAAAAAGTAAAAATTGATAAATTTGACTTAAAATAAATTCTGATTCTCAAAAACATTACTAAGAGAGTAAAAAGATAACCTCCATGAGTGGAAAAGACAATTGTAACAAATGTAACAAGTAAAAGGCTAGTATTGATAATATATAAATAACTATAAATCAAAAGAAGAAAACTGATAGAAAGGTGGTCAAAAGACCTCAATGTGCATTTCATAAAATAGTATATGCAAATGGCCCACGAACAAAAGAAAATCTGCTCAACTTAATTATAAATGAGGAACATGCAAATTAAAAGTATAATGGAAAGTGTTATACACCTGTCAGATTAGGAAAAAAAACAAAAGCCCCAAAATATTAAATGTTAGCAAGGATGTGTAACAATAGGAATTGTCTCATGATCCTGGTATGAACAAAATGGGCACAAACACTTTGGACAAAAATTTGGCATCATGTAGTTAAGTGCAAGAATCACTTTGTATACACTGTAACATAGCCATTACAGTTCTCCTGTACACTCTGAAGAAAGGTATGTAAACTGAAAGTAATTCAAGTTCATCCAGAGTAGTATAAACAAATAAATTTTGGTATATTCATACAATTGGTCACTATAAAGCAATGAGAAGAAACAAGTTAGATTTATTCACAGAAACCCAGATGAATCTTACAAACATAATGCTGGAAAAAAAAATGTGAAAAACCAAATACCTATACTATGATTCCATTTATATGGAGTTTGAAAACAGGGGGAAAATTAGAGTATATTGTTATAAGATTCATAGATAAATCTTGAAAATTTAAGAAAAAAGGCTCAGCACAGTGATTATAATAAAAGTCAAAATACATGGTTACTTCTGTTGGGAAGTATCAAGAAGGCACACAGAAGGAGTTTTGGATGCTTAAAAGTACGATTTTGTGCTTAAGTGTTGATTACATTAATGGATCATCGTTAACTTAGTCATTTATTTTTTCCATTTTTTTAAATTTCAAAATATTAAGGGAGTACAAATCTTTTTTGTTATATGGATAGCTTACATAATGCTTAGGTTGCGACTTTTAATATGCCCACCACCAGAATAATGTTCATTGTACCTGATAGGTAAGGTTTTACCCCTAACATCTCACCCTCCCATCTTTTCTTGGTTTCCAATGTTCTTTACATCACTTTGTGCCTGTGTGAGCCCATCTTTTAGTTCCCAATTAGTAGAGAGTACAGGTGGTGTTTCCTTTTCCAGTACTGAGATACTTCACTTAGAATAATGGTTTCTAGTTCCATCCAAGTTGCTGGTAAAGACATTATATTTCATTTCCTTTTATGACTGAGTGGTACTCCATGATGTATATATACTACATTCTCTTTATCCATTCATAAATTGATGGGCACTTAGGTTGATTCCATCTCTTTGCAATTGTAAATTGTGTTGTGGTAAATATTTGAGTGCAGGTATCTTTTTGATAAAATGACTTCTTTTCCTTTGGGTAGATACCCAGTAGGCAGATCACTGAATCAAATGGTAAGTCTACATTGATTTCTTTGAGGAATCTCCATACTGTTTTCCATAGAGGTTATACTGTTATGCAGTTCCACAACAGGGTATAGTGTGCACATCTCTCTGTATCCACACCAGCATCTATTGTTCTTTAACTGTTGAATAATGGCCATTCTAACAGGACTAAGGTGGCATCATATTGTGGTTTTAACTTGCTTTTCCCTTATGATTAGTGATGTTGAATATTTTTTCACATATTTGCTGGCTATTTGTCTATCTTCTTTTGAAAATCTTCTATGCATGTCTTTTTCTCACTTTTTAATGGGGTTGTTTATTTTTTCCTTGCTGATTTGTTTGAGTTCCTTATAGATTCTTGCTATTACCCCTTAATCAGATGTATGGTTTGTGAATATTTTTTCTCATTATGTAGGTTGCCTACTAACTGGTTGATTATTTCCTTTGCTGTGAAGAAGCTGTTAATTTAGTTAAATCTCATTTATTTATTTTTGTTGTTGCTGTATTTGCCTTGGGGTTTTAGTCGTAAAATCTTTGCCTGGACCAATGTCTGAAAGAATTTTTTTCTAGGGTTTTTTCTAGAAATTTTACTGTTTAATGCCCTACATTTAAGTCTTTTATTCGTCTTGAATTAATTTTTGTATATGGTGAAACATATGGCTTCTCTTTCAGTCTTCTGTATGTGTCTATCCAGTTTTCCCAGCACCATTTATCTAATAGGGCTTCCTTTTCCCAATGTATGCTGTTTTCTGCTTTGTCAAAGAACAGTTGGTTCCAGGTAGATGGTTTTATTTCTGTGTTCTGTATTCTATTCCATTGAGATATGTCTCTTTAATAGTACTTTACATCTTAAATTCTCTTTACATAGTACTTTAATAACAATACCATGCTGTTTTGGTTATTATAGCCTCATTGTACAATTTGAAGTCAGGTAATGTGATTTGCTCTTTTTGCATAAGATTGCTTTGGCTATTTGGGTTCCATTTTGGTTCCAAATGAAGGGTAGGCTAATTTTTTCTAGATCTGTGAATTAAGACATTGGCATGTGGTTAGAGATTGTGCCAAATCTGTATAAAACTCTGGACAGTATGGACATGTTAACAATACTGATTCTCTCAATTTATGAGCATGTGATATTTTTCCATTTGTTTGTGTCATCTGTGATCTCTTTCATCAGGGTTTTGGTGTTCTCTTGTAGAGAACTTTTAGCCCCTTGGTTAAGTATATTCCTAGGTATTTCATTGTGTTGGCATCTATTGTAAATGGTATGGAGTCCTTGATTTGACTCTCAGCTTGACTGTTATTAATATACAGAAGTGGCTACTGATTTGTGTACATTGATTTTATGATGTGAGATTTTGCTGAATTTCTTTATCAATCTAGAAGTTACTTGGTGGAGTATTTAAGAGTGTTTTTAGATGCAAGATCATATCATCAGCAGATAAGGATAGTTTTACCTCCTCTTTCACAATTTGGATACATTTATTTCTTCCTCTTGTCTGATTTCTCTGGTTAGGACTTCCCGCGCTATGTTGAATGGAAGTGGTGACAGTGGGCACCCTTGTCTTGTTCCAGTTCATGTGAGAAATGCTTTAAACTTTTCCCCATTCAGTGGGCCATTGGCTGTGAGTTTGGCATATATGGCTTTATAATTTTGAGGTATGTTTCTTCTATGCCAGTTTGTTGAGGGTTTTTATCATAAAAGGGTGCCTGATTTTATCAAATGCTTTTTCTACATGTATTGAGATGATCACTTGTTCTTTTTGTTTTTGTTTCTGTTTATGTGTTGAATCATATTTATTGATTTGCATATGTTAAATAGTATTTGCATCCCTGGGATGAAAGCCATCTGATCATAGTAAATTATCTTTTTGATGTGCTGTTGAATTCGATTTGCTAGAATTTTATTGAGGATTTTTGCATCTATGTACATAAGGGATATTGGTGTGTAGTTTTCATTTTTTTTGTTATAGTGTTTCCTGGCTTTGGTATCAAGCTGATACTGGCTTCAGAGAATGAGTTATGGAGGAATCCCTCCTTCTTGATATTGTGGAATAATTTCTGTAGGATAAGTACCAACTCTTTTTGTAGGTCTGGTAGAATTTGGCTGTGAATCTATCTGGTCCAAGGCTATGTTTGCTGTAATTCATTTTTATTACTGCTTCAATCTCACTGTTCATTATTGGTCTATTGAGTACTTCTATTTCTTCCTGGTTCAGGCTTGGAGGCTGTGTGTTTCCAGGAATTTATCCATTTCCTCTATGTTTTCTAGCTTGTTTGCACAGAGGTTTTTGTAGTATTAATGGATTTTATTTTGTATTTCTGTGCTATCATTTGTAATGTCTCCTTTTTCATTTCTGATTGAGTTTATTTCAGTTCTTTCTCTTCTATTTCTGGTTAATCTGGCAAGTGTTCTATAAATATTGTTTATCTGTTCAAAGAACAAACTTTTTGTTTCATAGGTCCTTTGTTTTTTTTTTTTTTTTTTTTTTTTTGGTTTCCATTTACTTTATTTGTCCTCTGAGCTTTGTTATTTCTTTTCTTGTGCTGGATTTGAGCTTGGTGTGCTCTTCTTTTTTTAGTTCCTTGAGATGTGACATTAAGCTGTTAATTTTGGATCTTTCTGTATTTTAAATGTATGTATTTAGGACTATGAAGTTTCTTCTTAGGACTGTTTTTGTTGTATCCTATACAATTTGAAAGTTTGTGTCCTCTTGGTCATTCAATTCAAGGAATCTTTTGATTTGCATATTAATTTCATCATTGATTCAAGCATCATTCAGCAGCAGATTGTTTAATTTCCATGATTTGTGTAGTTTTGAGTGCTTGCCTTGGAATTGATTTCTAGGTTTACTCCACCATGGTCTGAGAAGGTACATGGTATGGCTTCTCACCTTTTTTGTGAGACAATTTGCTTATACTTAAGTGGGTAGTAATAATATCAGACAAAACCAGACACAAAATTTTAGGATAGCAGATTTCTTAACCATTATGACATAGTGTCTCCTTAAAAATAATTTTGACAAATGAAATGATGAATTGACAAGAGTTTTGTGGCAAGAGATATTTCTCCATAACAGAGAAGGTCTCATACCCAGCAAGCAGAGTAAAGCATTTCTAATAATAGAAATATTAATTACAGTAATAGTTCTATGTATTGAACACTTATTCTATGCCAAGCACTGTTAAACACTTAATATATAATATATATTTAATCCTTAACATAATCCTAGGAGGTATGTACTATTATCTTAATTTTGCTGTTAAAGAAACAGGCCCTATGAGGTCCAGTCACTTGCCTAAGGTCACAACTGGTTAGGAGTAGAACTGATGTTCATCCTCAGGTTGCTCAAAATAGTATGATACAATATCATACTATATGACTAATCTATCTTCTTTTCTATGAGGCAAAAAGAGACTTAGTCTATATGTTGATAGTATAATCTTTTTTAGAAGCATATGGGCAGAGAGAAAGGCAAAACAAGTCCATAGTATCATCTTTGGCATTTTTCCATAAAGTACATTAGCAGGTTAGTAACAGTTGTTGGCAAAGGAAATAACTAAGCTCTACCTTGCTTTCCTGTCTCATTTAGACAGTTAATTCATTTTATCCAATCTTGAATAAATTCTCATGGTGCACTAAGCTATTTTTATGAGCAAATGTCACAAAGTACATTTGAATACCTCCAGATTAAAAAAAGTAAGATACTTTTTTACATTTGATTAATGTTGCTGCTGCCAAAAGTATTGATTATGGCATTTGAAATTGATACAAGTGGAATCTTTATGATTTTTAAGAAAAAAATAAGAAAAAAGCAACCGAGGAAAAGATATAATTATAGTTATTATTTGGTCAATTTGTAAGTGAAGACTTTAAACAGTTAATTTGCAGTTTTAATGGAGGAGTATAAGGACAAATAAACAAACCAACCAGAAAATAAGATGAAAAATCAGGAAAGATATAGGATTTGTTAAGAGATACTGGCATTTTATGAATCACAGGGTCCTCTCTTTCTTTCTTTTCTGAGAGGCATGGATACAGTCATTTCAGAATCCTAAAAACAGTTATTTATGTTGTTGCATTTAATTGCATTGCTGACAGCCAGTACAATTTTTAATGCACAAAATCAGCTTCAGAATTACATGTCTCCATAGTTGGAAATGCAGCACTACTTTGCTCTATTATGTGTCTTATAACTTCCTACAAATTTTTGTTGTTGTTGTTTTCCTGGATAATTTGAGACACTGAATTTAGAATTATCTTTCCAGTGCAGAGATTTTCGGGAAGCTAAACTATTCTGTATAATACTGCAATGGTAATACTTGTAATTTATCCATTTGTCAAAACCTATAGAAGTATACAACCCAAAGAGTGAAACTTAATGTAAACTATGGGTTTACATTAATAACAATGTATCAATATTGGGTTTTGGTTAATAACAATGTATCATTAGTTGTAACAAATATACCACACTGATGCAAGATGCTAATTGGAAGCATGTGTGGTGTGTGTGTGTGTGTGTGTGTGTGTGTGTGTGTCTGTGTTTGTGGGGCGGTATATAGGAACCCTCTACTTCCTGCCAATTTTTCTGTAAACCAAAAACTGATTTTTAAAAAAGTCTATTAATTAAGAAATTAATTTAATAAAAAATTGTAAATCTAACTACGGATTAAAATTCTTTAGCAACTCTTCTTTGCCTACAAGATAAAATAGAAATGTTGTAGCTAGTGTACATGTTTTTCGTTTGCTGGCCTCTTGCTAACACTGTCGTATTACTCTAACACTCTCCATACTTCCAATGCCTTCTGCTACACCAAATTATTTGTTATTCTCAAATGAGCATGCTGTCTCAGGCCTACATGCTGTACACAGGCTATTTGGTCTGCTACATCCTTTCATCCAGAGTTTCAGCCACTTTTCATCTTTCACATCTCCATTCACCTATCAATCCTTCTTTAGAGCTCTTAGGTCCACCCCAACAGAAAACTGCTATGACCTCAGTTAGTTAAGCCTCCTGAAACCTTGCCCTGGCTTCTATATTAGTACTTCTCCATTATATTGTAATTATTTACACGCTTTGTACTACTTCCCCAGTGGGCCTTAATCATGGCTTATATTTTATTGAATAAAAAAGTGCATAGGTAGCCAAGCACAGTGGCTCATGCCTGCAATCCTAGCATTTTGGGAGGCCAAGGCAGATGATCACCTGAGCTCAGAAGTTCAAGACCAGCCTGAGCAAAAGTGAGACCCCATCTCCACTAAAAATAGAAAAATCAGCTGGGCACAAGAGTTTGTGCCTATAATCCCAGCTACTTGGGAAGTTGAGGCAGGAGGATCACTTTAGCCCAGGAGTTTGAGGTTGCAGTGGGCAATGACGATGCCACTGTACTTGCTTAAGATTGCTTTTGCTATAAGGGGTCTTCTCTGGTGCCATACAAAGTGTAGAATTATTTTTTCTAGGTCTGCAAAAAATGATGTTGCTATTTTAATAGGGATTGCACGGAATCTGTAGAGCACTTTGGGTAGTATAAACACTTTAAAAAGCTTCTGCACAGCTGAGGAAACTGTAACAAGAGCAAACAGATAACCTTCAGAATGGGGGGAAATATTTGCATTTTATACATCCAATGAAGGGCTGATAACAAGAATCTATATAGAACTCAGAGAAACCAGCAAGAAAAAATCAAATAACACTATCAAAAAGTGGGAGAAAGACATGAACAGAAATTTTTCAAAAGAAGATAGACTAATGGCCAACAAACATAAGAAAAAATGTTCAACATCCCTAATCATCAGGGAAATGTACATCAAAACCATAATGAGATATCACTTATCTCCAGTGAGAATGGCCTTTATCAAAAACTCCCCAAACAATAAATGTTGGTGTGGGTGCAGAAAGATAGGAACACTCATACACTGCTGGTGGGACTGCAAACTAGTACAACCTCTCTGTGGAAAGTAATGTGGAGATACCTCAAAGTGATACAAGTAGAACTCCATTTGATCCAGCAATCCCATTACTGGGCATCTACTCAAAGGAACAAAAGATATTCTATAAAAAAGACATCTGCACTTGAATGTTTATAGCAGCACAATTCACGATTGCAAAGATGTGGAAACAACCCAAGTGCCCATCAATACATGAGTGGATTAATAAAATATGGTATAGGTATACCATGGAGTTCTACTCAGCCACAAAAAAAAAAAAAATGGTGATCTAGCACCTCTTGTATTATCCTGGATAGAGCTGGAGCCCATTCTACTAAGTGAAGTATCACAAGGATGGAAAAACAAGCACCACATGTACTCACCGTCAAATTGGGATTAACTGATCAACACTTAAGTGCACATATAGTAATAACATGCATTGGGTGTCAGGCAGATGGGAGGGGGGTATATACCCAACCCCAGTGGTGTGCACTGCCTGGGGGATGGATGTGCTTGAAGCTCTGACTAAGGTTGGGCAAAGGCAATATATTGTAACCTAAACATTTGTACCCCCATAATATAGTGAAATATAAAAAAAATAAATAAATAAAAGAGAAGAACTCATGGACCACTTGAAAGAATATTAGGGACCCTCATGGGTCCACATGTTGAGAAATGTTGAGATAAGGTAATATTTAGATACAAAGTGTTAAAAGCCAATAAAGGAAACCAATTATTTTAAAAGGATTGCTTTTGTTGTAAAAGGAAACACAAAATTTGCATAAATATACTTGCTACTATTTGCTTGGAGGATTCAGTTTGACCAGTTTATAGAGCATGGTTTGTTATACTTGCACCTCTTTGCTTACATTTAAATGAGGATCCATAATACAAGTCCTGTTTATACAGTTCTGAGAAAGAAGAGAGTTCTGTCAGATATTATTCATAAACTCTTTTAAACACCTATTGCCTGCTTAATTTTTAGAAAAGAAAATGTCGGTATTTATAAACCATTTCATATCAAGGAGGTAATGAATGTGAAAGTGCTTAATCTTTCCTTCTCCCCATCTTCTAACAGCCACTCAATGAGAGAGGCCCTTCAGGAAAAAAAATAATATTTTGAGAAAAAGTTTTCTCCATTATTAAAAATGTATGTAAATATATACATACACATCTAAGCCCGAAAATGCATTAGGAAAAATAAATTTCTGTTTAACTGACTGGATAGTGTTTTTAAAGAAGATATGCAGGCTTGGACCTGTTTTCACATTTAATTATGATTCAATATAGCTTATACAGTTCAAGGAGGCCCAATGTGGCATAAACAGAGCCTGAAAGAGGACAGAAAGTGTTGTGAATCTCTTGGAACACATTGCAGGCTCTTCTTGGGTGCTGATGGTAACTTGCAAATTCTATGGCTGGGCCCACCATCGTTTTCAAGGGACATATGCTTTGCTCAGATATGTCAGATTATAGTCTATGCAGTAGCGATGAGGGAGCGTGGGGCTATTCCTTTTCCTTCTTTTCACTGATTCCGCTCTTTCTTTATGAAGTAACACCAATGTCACACCTAGTTTATTAGTTTTTCTATTGCTGCTATAAAAAAACTACTGCAAACTTAGTGACTTAAACAATACAATTTATATTTTATTATTTTACAGTTCTGTAGCTCAGAAATCTGACATAGGTTTCACTGGTCTAAAATCAAGGTGTCAGTGGAGCTACCTTCCTTTATGGAGAATCTAAGGGAGAATCAATTTCCTTACATCATTCAGCTTCTAAAGACCACCTGCATTCCTTTGTTTGTACTTGGTTCCTCAATCTTCAAAGTCAGATATGTAGCATTTCTGAAACTTCTGTCATCATATATCCTTCTGACCTAAGCTGGAAAAGGTTATTATTTTTTAAAAGACTTACGTACAGTTATGCATCCATAACATTGTTTAGGTCAATGATAGATCGTGTGTATGATGGTGGTCCCATAATGCCATATTTTTACTGTACCTTTTCTATGTTTAGATAGGTTTAGGTACACAAATACATACTATTGTGTTAAAATTGCATACAGTATTCAGTACAGTACCATGCTGTTCAGATTTGTATCCTAGGAACAATAGGCTATTCCTGATAATGTGGGCATGTAGTAAGCTACACCATCTAGGTTTGTGTCATTACACTCTGTGATGTTCATACAACAAAATCACCTAATAATGCATTTCTCAGAATGTATCCCCATCATTGGCAATGTATGACTGCAATTACATTGAGCCCACCTAAGTAATTCAGGATAATCTCTACATTTCAATCTCTGTATCCTTAATCACATCTGCAAAGTCTCTTTTGCCATGTAAGATAGCATTTTCACAGATTCCAAGGACCAGGGCATGAACATCTTTGGGGGCTGTTATTCTGCTTTAACATACCCAACTTAAACAAATCTCATTGGCTTTATTTTTGTCAATCTTCATTTTTAAATTGTCAAAGCAAAAAATAGCAGCCTGAAAGAGAAAAAGAAATATATAGGAAAATAATATTAATGTTATCAACCACAGTCTGGAAAACACATGTTTAAAACTCTATTATCCCACATATATTAGGCTAAACAATAGAATTCCATTATTGATTGTGTTTATTATATAATCAATTTTAGTTTAAGAAATACAAATGTCTGCCCTTCACAGTCAGCTCATGTATCATTTGGTCCACTGGTTGCCATGGAGATTGCTCATTTTAAGTAAATATTAGATAGCATATGGATCTGCATAAGAAGATGTGATGTGAATGGGCATGCATTCTGATGTGCATTTTTTATTTCTTAAAAAGGTGTTATTTTCTTCTATTGTTCTTAAAATCTGAATTTTACTTCATTATCTTTTGCTTTACTGAACTTTTTGAATGTTAGAATAACATATATATTTTTTATTTACACATTAAAATGACACCAAGAAAAGGGAAACTCCATTTCATGCTGTTGATCAAATTTTTGAAATCAATATAAATACAAACAAACAAATTTAGACAAATTTTCAATAGGTTTTTGTAAGTGAATTAACATTATTCTGGGGCTATATTCAAACCAAAAAATATATATATATTAAACATTACATACTTAATTGAATATATCCAAGCATTATATGTAGTTCACCAATCTAAAAAATTTAACATTAATTTGCTGGATGTATCAGGGGTAAATCATTTAAAAATTATAAAACAATCAATGTATAGGTAGATTATAATAATTTATTATTAGTGCAGATATCTCCTGGTCCTTCCTATATACCTTGAAGAGTATGAGTAGCAGCAGGTTACCTATATCCTCCAAGTGGGGTTTTATTTATTGTATTAAAAAGCAATTTAAGTTAGCTTGAGTAGAAAGCCCATTCACTGATATCTTTGAAAAAGGAAAGTATGAAGCTAAACCTCAGACAGCTGGACAGCCAGACTTGAATGTTGCTAGATTCTATTTCTCTGAATGTTATGGCGTCTTTTCTCTTTATGTCAGCTCAGATCTTTCATCCTACAGACTGGTTTCCTCTATGATAGGATACATGGTTACTGGGCATTCCTAAATCTTACCACTTCTAACACCCATCCATACCAAAGGCCTGACCCTTGTCTCGTAGTCCTAATTCAAAAATATCCCAAGAAAAGAATCTTATTGGCTCTGCTTAGATCAGGTTTTCTATTAACCAAGAACATACCAAGGTAGAATAAATCTGGGGAAAAGTTAGTGAGGAAAGTGGGTTCAGGAAGAAGTGATTGAGATGTTTCATACCTGTTACTTTTGGAGATCATCCAATTGGTGATATTCGTATTACAAAAAGAGGGTAAAATATAGATAGATAGCTCTAAAAAGAGGCAACTATGAAGGTGGTGATGATTGAATACATGGGAGGAGATAGAGAGCTCAGATAATGTGGGAAAGATATAATGGACAAGACCCTTTCTGAGTCCTAGAAGTCAGATTAATAGGAAGCTTTGATCTGGAATGCTCTTCCCAAATAGGTCTGCATTATTGTGAAGTATAACATGTACTAAAAAGTATATAAAACATAAATGGATGTAAAGGAAGATGTCAGACTAGAAGAAGTCTGCACATGAGGCTCTCACAGAGAGGACTGAGGGTGACGAGTGGATATTCACCTTCAGATTGACTGTCTAAGAGGGAGTATTGTGAATCAGAAGAGAGGTGACAAGAGGCACCCAAAGTGAAGGAGAAGAAAGAGAAGTGACCTCCTCTGCAGTTTTGAAGTACACAGTGAAGACAAGCACACATATTGGGAAGGCACAGAAAAGAGAATCCTAGAGCTCCACACTCCCACCATGATCATTGCTATCCGAGCTACAGGAAGGACCCACCATGGCAGAAGGTCACAGGATTGACAGAGAGAACTAGTTGGAGACTGTGCAGAGGCAGTGTTCCAGAGAGAGGGCACAGCAGTGACTTACTGTCTCAAAAAACTTGGGCTCTGCAACTGGTTCCATCTTTAAATCCTAGAGCCAAAATATTGCATCTACCCAAAAGTCAGATCCATTGTTGCTGCCCACCCCTCATTGCTGCCAGTCTAGGGGGAAGAAGTAGGAAAGTGGGCACTGTAGTGAGTTTTCTGGGCAGGAGCTGCACACCCTCATTGCTGTTGGGGGACCTGAGCAGGCTGACAATCATCTGTGCCAACCAATGTGGGCAAGGATGCACTCAAGCTGGCACCCAGCCAACAAACACAGCTGCCTGAAGATCCTGATGAGGTAGTCCTCAAGCCAGCACCGGCTGTTAATCGCCACTGCCCACAGGCATGGCTGGAGCTATGCTCAAGCTCCAAAGGCCAACAAATGCCATTGTCCACAGATCTAACATAGACAGCTCTCAAGCCAGCAAGAGGTAACAATCACTGCCATCTGTGGGTATGAAGGGAGCTACGCTTAAGCCAGCACCCTGCTTACAAACACTGCCATAGGTGGATCTGAGTGGGGCAGCCCTCGAGCAGGTGGCCAATCACTGCAGCTGGAGGGCACCAGCAGGACTATGCTCAAGCCACATCAGGCAAAAAATGCTACCACCTGTAGATCTAGGTGGGGCATCTCCCAAGCCAACACAGGTAGAAAACGCTACTATGCACAGATCTGAGAGGAGTGGCTCTCAAGCCAGCATCAGGCTAACAATTGCTACTGCTGACAGAACTGCATGAAGGCATTCACTCAGTCTGCAACACGAAGACCACCCGTGACAATCACAGGGGAACAATTAGGCAGAAGACACAGGAGCACCAGTGTTTAACACTCAGTGGGAATCTGCCAAAATTGTGCTGGGTCAGTCTTCCAGATGAGTACACATGTGTGCCAACCAGAAACTTCTCCTTCTTTGCAGTACATAAGAGAGGTTTCAGCAGACAACTGCAAGCTTCTGTGAATTGCAAGCTTAACTCTCTTGAGCTGAAAGAAGAAATTTCAGATGAGAGGAAACCAGAATAAGAACTCTGGCCACATGAAAAAACAACCTGGTTTGACACACCTAAATGATCACAATAGGTCTCTACAATGGACACCAACCTAAAAGAAATTTTCAAAATATGAAAGATGCATTTCAAAATATGATAGCAAATAAGATGAATGAGGTAAAACAGAAAGTTGAAAACAAAAAAAAAAAAAAGGAAGCCAAAAATGTTTCAGGACATGAATTAAAAAGTGACAAACTCACCAAAGAAATAGACAACATAAGAAGAGATATAACTGAACTTAAAGAAATGAAAGAGTCATTTAATTTCAAAATACATTAGAAAGCTTAAACTACAGTCTAGCCCATACAGAAGAAAGTATTTCAGCACTTGAAGAAAAGCCTTTCAAACTAACCCAGTGAGTGAAAGTTGCAGAAAAAAGAATAAAGGAGAATGAGTAGTATGAGACTATGCAAAGTGGGTCAATATAAGAATTACAGGCATCTCTAAGAGAGAGAAAGAAAAAACAAAAAGCATGGAAAAGTTACTCAAGATAATTATTGAGAAAACTTTCCTGGTATCATCAGACATTCAGATGTCCAGACACAAGATGATAATTGGAAACCAGGAAGATTCATGGCAAATGGGACATCTCCAAGACACAGAGATATCAACCTGGCCAAAGTCAAAATGAAGGAGAAAATTCTACAAGCTGCAAAATGAAAGCCACAACTAACCTGCAAAGGAAAACCCACCAGGCTAACAACAGACTTTTCAGCAGAGGCCTTACAAGTCAGAAGGGACTGGGGCCCCATTTTTTACTCTTCATAAACAGAACTGTCAGCCAAGACTTTTGTATCCTGCAAAACTAAGTTTCATAACTGACAGAGAAATAAAGACTTTTCCAGACAAGCAAATACTAAGGGAATTTGTCACTACTTGACCCACCCAAAGGAAATACTCAAAACTGCATTATACATGGAATAACACAAGAGATACCCACTAATGAAAGTTAAAGCTCACATCTCTAAGAAAACCATAGCACAAGAAAGAAAACAAAACAACAAGGTATCACCTAACATGCTGAACAGAACATTATACCACACACGAATAGTAACACTGAAAGTGAATGGTCTGAATGCTCCACTTAAAAGATATAGACTGGCTGAATTGATAAAGAAAGACGTCCCAACTATATGCTGTCTCCAAGAAACACATGTAACTCACAAGGACTCACATAGACTCAAGGTAAAAGGATGGAAAAAAATATTACATGCAAATGGAAACCGAAAGTGAGCAGTGTAACCATTTTCATATCAGATAAAATGGTCTTTAAAGCAACAATGGTAAACCAAGACAAACACGGTCACTATATACTGGTAAAGGGACCAATTCAACAAGAAGACATAACAATCCTAAATATATATGCACCTAACACAGGAGTTCACAAATTTATAAAGCAAATTCTACGAGAGCTAAGCTAACAGTATCATTATAATTGCCAGGGACTTCAACACCCCACTGACAGAACTGGACAAATCATTGAAGTAGAAAATCAATAAAGAAACACTGGACTTAAATGAGACTCTAGAACAAATGGACCTAACAGACAGTCACAGAGCATTCTACCCAAAAAACTACTGAATATACATTCTTTTCATCAGCAAATGGGAAATGTTCAAACAATGATCATATCTTAGGCCACAAAACAAGTCTTAGCAAATAGAATACAATTGAAACCATACCATGTACCTACCTTCTCAGACTACAGTAGAAGGAAACTAGAAATCAATTTCAAGACAAACACTCAAATCTACCAAAATTATGGAAATTAAACAACCTGCTGCTGAATGATACTTGGGTTAACGATGAAATTAATAAGTAAATCAAAAGATTCCTTTAATTGAATGACAAAGAAGACACAAACTTTCAAAATCCATAGGATACAGAAAAAGCAGTCCTGAAAGGAAAGTTCATAGACCTAAATGCCTACATCAAAAAGGCAGAAAGATTACAAGTCAACAATCTAATGTCACATCTCAAGGAACTAGGAAAAGAAGAGCGCACCAAACCCAAAGCCAGCAAAAAAAGAGAAATAACAAAGCTTAGAGCAGAACTAAACAAAATGGAAATAAAAAAAAAATAAACCATCAATGAAATAAAAATTTGGTTTTTTGAACCACTAAACAATATTGATAGGCCACTAGCCAGCTTAATCGGAAATAGGAGAGAAAGTAATGGAAAACCCCAAATATTCCTTTAAAGAAATCAAATCAAATGTTAAAAATTTTCCCACAAAGAAAGCTACAGGCCCAGATAGCTTTATGAATGAGTTTACTAAGCAATCACTGTGGGAAAATTCCAAACTGCTATGAAGTAAATTTTCTTCACTCCCGAAATTCATATGTTGAAACCCTAACCCCGAGTGTGATGGTATTTGAAGATGGAACCTTTGGAAGGTACACTACTAGGTTTAGGTAAAGTTATGAGGGTAGGGTCTTCATGATGAGATTACACACTGTAGACTATGATGAGCTTGCTTACAGAGAGTCTGAGTTCCCTCTCTCAATGTATTGGACATGCTCGCTCGCTCTCTGCCATGTGAGAAAACAATGAGAATGTGGCCACTGTCTGCACATCAGGAAAAGAGCCCTCACCGGAAACCCACCATACTGGCTTCCTGATCTAGGATTTCTAGCTTCTAGAATAGTGAGAAAATAAATTTCTATTGCTTAAGCTACACAGTCTATGGTATTTTGTTATGGTAGCCCAAACAAAGGCAGATTTATACAAATTCTTTCTGAGAATAGAGAATCATGTTATCCTTCTTAAGTCACTTTAAAATAGACTTGATACCATATCTGAAGAACAGCATGAGAAAGGAAATTTAAAAGCCAGTTTCAGCCTCATTTAGAATGCAAATTTTTTTTAAAGTTGGCAAACCAAATTCATTAATATATAAGAGCATAATATATTATGACCAGCATGACTTTATCCCATGATTCAATATTGGTTTAGCATACCAATTAGTGTAATTCACTACCACATCAACAGAAAAGAGGAAATAAACATATTATCAGCTTAATACATGCAGAAAAAGCACTGACAAAATTCAAAATCCATCTATGATATGCATTTTTGCCATGTTTGAAACAGAAATAAGTTTTCTTAACCTGATGGTGGTTATTTTAAAAAAAGACATATAGCAAATATTCTATTAAATTGTGAAACTTTTAAAGCTCTCCCTTTGAAATGAGGAAAAAGGTAGAAATGTTTGCAGTCAGAACAGCCATTTAATAGGAGAAAAGAGGAAAGTGAAAAAAATGAGGAAATAAAATCCAATAACCCCGATGTTCCTAGAATTACACCATTTTTAGGCAAATATTTCATTATTCTTATAAGGATAATATATAGATCAAAATATAATTTTAGGAGCTAGATACACTATTTACAGAAAAATATTTAGGTTTTTCTGTTTTGTTTTGTTTTTGTCATTCAAGCTGAAGTAAAATCTTACAGGTATGTGACCAATCCCTGAAACAACCACATGTACATATTTATTGACTCAAATAAATGTTGAGCACTATACTGTGAGAGAAATTGTACTAGATTCTGGGGACAGAGAGGCAAAGCATAAACCTTGTTCTTGACAACTTTACAGTCTATTACAGAAAATGGGCAAGTAAAATAACAACAACAACAATAATAATACATTTTGATGAGGAGAAGTTATTGAATCATTGAAAATAACCCAAGAGATTATGGAGGAAAAAATGTGACTGGTAAGGACCTGTTTATTGAAGAACTAATTCTTCAACCTTGAAAGATTTGTTAAGTGCAGAAGGTAAAAACAGGAAATTCCCCAGCCTCTTATCATGTGAAAATATTACTTCATGCATCTAACATTCGCCATCTCATAAACTCTCAGGCAATTCTTATTTCACATACAAGAAAACCTAATCTCAAAGAATTTATTATGCTATGTAGCACAAATGATATAGCAATAAATGGTGAACACAGGAGTCAAATGCAAATCTCTCTGACACCAAGTTTATGCACACATGCACTAGCACCTCATTAATTTTTACTTTATTAAGGCTAGATAACAATTGGCAAAAAGTATGTACATTTTATATACATATGTATATATATGATAATAATCTAATAATTATTTAAAAAATAATTTCACAAGGAAGAATACTCAAGGAGAAATTACATGATGGAGTGCTTACAGTTAATGCACATGGGACTTCCACTTCTGTTAATAGCAGAACACTCTCTCACTGAAGATAACTAAAAAAATTAGATGAAATATTTTTAAAATATTCTTTTAAAAGTTTTAAAGAATTGATAATATAGTAATCACCCTCCCAAGATTCAAAGAGGTTAGTACGGGCCTTGGGTTGTCTTCACTCTGTATTTGCCAAACATGAAGAGACAGGTAATGAGTTAAGCAGAAGGGTGGACACATTGATAAACTAACGCCTACTAGTCTTGAACTCGAAGACCTGCATTCTAGGAGTTACTGAACACTGAAGTAAGCCATTTCTGTGATGGACTACTGCCTCGCTTCAATCATTTATGCATCCCCAAATAGGTCAAACTCCGAATTTGGATTAAGGTGATCATGAATTGCTGGTGCTCCCATGTGCCAGAAAAAAAAGTAAGGAAAATCCTTTTTGGAGGAAAATGTCCACCACAAACATTTTCTACAAATAATTTTTCAAACACAATGACCAACATAAAATAAAAGATAACCAGATACATGTGAAGACACAAAGCTATTTGATAGGCTACTACTCATGTCATCTCCAAAACTAAAAGGGGAGCGCGGTGGAAATAAGAGCACAAAAGTAGATCCTAAGTCTTACTGGCAGCTTGATTTGTTCTGAAAATTTCAATTACCATTAGCAAAAACAGTACAAAGTATATAATGATCTAATTCTTCAGTTATATATTAACTCACAGAAGTCCTAGAATATGTCATTATGTCATATTTCTATGACAAAGCCTTTACTCACTATTTCTAAGTAAAATCAAGTTTCAGTTGAAAATACGCGGATTTCCAAATGAAACAAGAAGTTTAGAAATTTTCCCTTACATTTAAAAGAAACTACAATGAAATGAAAGTTTACATGAATATTCTATATATGGATATAATCAATGGTTACTTGATAAAAGTTTTAGAGAACTCTATTTTTCTACTCATTTTGTAAGATAAGATAGATATATTTGTATGAAATTTCTTTATCATAAAATTCTATATTAATAGTATTTTCTATCTTTGCTAAATTATAATAGCGATTTATTTTACATTATGGCATAAGCAAACTTACTTGTCCATTATCTATAGAAATATCATATTGAAGTCAACGTAATATAAAGTAAAACCATTTACAAGTTTCCATGGCAAGCTATTTTCTTAAACAAAAGAAAGAAAGAAAAAATGTCCTTGATAGTTTGTTTTCTGAGTGTGTAAAAGCCACTCTTTAGTCAGACAAGAGAGCGACCCACACAATTTCATCTTCTGTTAATTCAGCTTAATTAACCTTGTGTTAATTCAACTTACTCAAATTACATGTCAATTAATCAAGTGAGTTTTTTACAAATCATTGGTTTTTTTCTTTTTGCTAGTTAACTAGGAAATGCCAGTCAGAAGAATCACTGATTTATAAAGTCTTTAAGTCCTTAAATTTCTTTTATCATTCCACCCACATGACAATTAACTTCTTTCCAACTCAGAGGTCTCTGTTTATAATAGCCTGTTGTTTCAGACCCATTATCAAAGCCTCTATGTTGCCCTATTTCCAAAGTCCATCTTTTCAAGGACATACCATAAATGGTGCAACCTATTTAGAAAGATGTAACTGTATATAAATAGAACAAGGTATATTATCAAAACAGAAATAATTAGTAAAAACTCTGAGTGGAAAGAATTTAGAGCTTTGTCAACAAAACATGAGAAATTTTTCAAATAGCCCAGAAATATTAAAGAGTAAACTACTCAATAGTGTCATTACCTCATGAGTACCTATTTACTTCAAATTGATTTATTTTCATCTTAGAGTAAAATTTCTCTTCACAGAAGTTACCTTTTTAAAAAAGATAAACTAAGATCTAAAGTTCTTTTTTTTTTCCCTGAAAAATATTCTATTTTTCCTCAAAAACTTTTAGCAGTATTTGTTTGTCTAGCAAAGTTAGGCACAGAATTCTTTGTCTACTGGCTTTTATTTTTTGCATTATAGAAGTGAATTCTATTCATGTTGAATGATACATGCTGTTATGCTACATTGTATGTTTCATTTATTTATAATAAGAAATAATTTAAGAAAAGTTTTTTAAAATTATCATTCTACTTTCTACTGTTTCAGGCATTCCATTTTGTTTTTCTACAAGATAATGAGTATTCAATTTTGAAACCTTCAGAGATATTACAGCTGCAAGATCCTGAGCTCAAAAATGGAAAATCCACTACAACTTCCATTACTGCAAGTTGTACAAATATTCTTGGAATTTGATACTATCATCCCCGTTATTAAAACTAGAATTTTATCAGAACATTTGATCACAAACCAGAAACCATCCGTTTCTAACTTTATTAGCACATAAGCATCCTTCAGAAGCTTGAAATCATTAGTTCAACAACTGAAAATATTTTATTTATCAAAAATAAATTCCCCAGGTAAAAGAAAGAGTGAAAAAAATTGGAAATAAAAAATAGTACTTTGCTTTAAATATGACTTTTACTGGGGACATTGTAGCAATGGAAATAATAATGTATCAATGTTACTTTAGGAAATGGCATAAAACAATAAACTAAATTTTCACAGAAACTAAAGCCAAAAAATGAAAAAGAAAGAAACCTGGTTATAGTCTAGTAGCCCTAGAAAACATTACCTATGTTTAAGCCATTATGTGAACAAATGTCAAACAAGTAACAATTTTTGCAATTCAATTTACCCTTTGTAACATGGAGGATGAGGATTTAATTTTTAAACTCCACAGAAGTTGTATAAATGGGGAGCAGCAAATGAACAGTACCTTAGTTATGGTGAAATTTCCTTTACTTAATATTTAAAATAATGCATATATAGTTACAACATTTAAGAAGGATTTGTCTTACAAAATTAAAATAGGTATAGGTTTTCTGAGTTTTCTGAGTTTTAGTACATATACTCATTGTACAAAGTTTTAACAAAAGAGTGTAACAAAAAACATGATTCAACATCACTTGTACCTACTACATGGAAGATTCACTTAACATTTTGGAAAACATAATTCCAAACATTTTGCAATATATATACATATATAATTTTTCATTCGCTTAATCTAAATTCTACCATTTAGTCTACATAATTCCATTAAAATATTTTACAAAGAACTTTTCTTGCCAATAAATATAAAAATACAATATCATTTTTAGTAAACAGGGTTTTCTATCATATGAATACACCATAATTTACTTGACCAATTCATGGATATTTAGATTATTTGCCAGCTATTATAATATTGCTATTTCAATATTTAAAGTCATCTTCATATATATGTTCAGTCATTTCCTGAGAATAAATTTCAATAATTATATTTGGTGAATCAAAGTATGTGCAAAAGTTAAATTTTATGGATATGGATCTATCGATATCGATTGTGAGAAAAGTAGTACCGATTTACATGATCACAGCAGCTTAAGAAAGTGGATATTTTGCTTCATCTTTGCTAATACCAAATTTTTTAAATATTTTATTTTTTTGTAGAAATGCCCATCTGCATTTCTTCTTACGAAGTTTTAAAGTGAATTTTTGATGCATGTTTTGACTAGGCAATTTTGAAATCTAATAAAAAAAGAAACATTACACAGTGTTATACATATTTGGCCTAACAGAATAACATAAGCTTGTACAAGTGACACATATAGCTAAAGCTACTAGACCATAGTTGCATTTGATTACCCTAGAAATTCTGTTTTAAATCAGTACTTGCAAATTAGCTTATTCCATTCACACTCCTTCACCATTAACTGGACTGACAATTTTTAAAAAGAAGAAATATGTGACTCCATTTTTTACTTTTAAAAAGTATTTCACAATTGAAGGCACCCCCCTCCCAGTGTTTCTATAGTGATCTTAAATATATTTTTTCTCTTGATGTCATATAACTATCTCTTGCATATGATTCCTGCTTCATAAGTAATACTTATGGCCAATTGATACTTACGGGTTACCAAAGGCAGGGTGGCAACTTTTCACCCATCTCGGACTGGAGTCAAAGACGTTAGGAAGAGATACGCTATTTCCATGCCATCTGAGTGATCTTGAACACTGCTAGCTCTCACCTATCTATGTGTACCTCTAGGGACTTCTAATGAATTTATTTCCTCCATTGTGCAGGTACTCTCCTCTTGCTTTAAGACCTGAAATAATCACTGGACCAGACACATCCCAGACAAGGTCCTGATTTTTCCTGATGTCTTCTGCTTAACCAATACCTACAGTTTTTGTGTCTTCTCTAAAGGACAGCAACTATTCACAGTTTAGATATCTGAACTACTAACTCGGTCTGTTTTCATTTCACCCATTTAAAAATAATTCAACGTCATCAGAGGAAGGGAACAAAAAAACAGAGCTTCCTCTTCTGTTATTAGTCTCCCTCTTCACACACCACAGAAGCAGCAGCAAGACTCATAGCTTCTTCTTCAGATTTCCAAAAATATTGCTTCTGGAAAACCCTGAGAAAATCAGAATTCACAGAGGAAAATCCCATTCAGCAGCCATTGTTGTTTGGGCCATTACTTTAAGGCTCTAACGGGGGCTTAATCACCTCCTGGGTCCCTTTACTTATAAACAAAAAATGTAGAATAGTCTTGTCCCTTTCCAAAAGCCCATTTTAACTAGAACATGCCTGTTTTTCAGTTACCTGTTCCAACATTTACCTCCCATTCACCTCTCCCATGAAAAAGAAGGTAAAAAGATTAACTATATAGTATATATTTGGTTAAAATTAGGTATATAAAACACATTTTCTATACTCCAAACTTTTTATTTTGACTTTTTTTTTTACTTCTTTGTATTAAGGTTACTATTTATCGTAGTTGAAAATGTTAGTTGAGTTAGTTTACTCTCAACCTGGAAAACTTCAGTGTAATTGAAAAATGTATGTTTTAAACACATTTTTTTTCATTGCCAGAGAATGGAAATTTTATGTGGGAAAAAAAATTGGATAACCAAATTCTGAATAACTAATTTCCCTCAAATCAGAAATCAACTTTTGTAAGTTTATTACTTAACTAAAAGTAATGTAAGTATAAAATCCATTAACTTGGATGTGTCATTGAATTGTCTGGCTGTTTCACGGGAAATGATGCCCTAGAGAGTAGGGGGAGAACAGTTTTCTTTACAGTAATGAAGGAAAGCCCAACTCCCAAGAACATGAATGTTCATCTTGACTTCCTAGTATGCTTGACTGTTCATTCATATGACTTGGTTTAATTGCTAATTCAGTGCTGTTTCTGAGGTACTTAAAATTCAGTAATGAAGACGCACATAATGAAGTATTATGAAGACTAATTAATGAATATATAATGCCATATAATGCCCCATAAAGTTATCTAAAATGCCAACTGTTATCATCATACATGTCAGACTTAATTTTGTCTCTGAATCCACTGAGCTAGGTACCTAATTCTATATTCACTGCTTCATCTAGTTTATAGAAATGGCCCTCAGTTCTTCCCTACCACCTCAGTGTAGAAACCTCTTACTTAATAGAAAATCAGAGAGACAACCTGGATTTTCAATAAGGAAAACCTTATTTAATTTAAGTGATAGTTCTGCCATTTGCTAGGACTCTGATCTTGCCTAACCTTTTTGAAACTCAGTGTCATGTGTTTTAAAATGATGACAATAATATTCATAAACTCAACAAATGTTTGCTGAGTATATGTCATGCTTCAACCCCTGCTCTGGCACTGGAGATGGAACAGTGGACACAACGCAGGCCCTGTCTCAAGGAACTTGGAGGGAGGAACAGTGAGTTAAGTGCTATGAAGAAGACAAGAACTAGTTACCACGGAAACATATTAAAGGATCAACTCTCAGCATTGTGGGAGGATTAAATTAAATAGTGTTTATAGAGCAACTGGAATAATGTGTAACACATTGTAGATGCTATTAATTGGCTCCAGACAATTTTAGGATTCTGCTTTGAAATTCCTTCCAGAACCTCTGACATAATATATGAATGACTATTGATAAAGTCTTTCACTTGGAGGGTAGATTCAATTTTTAGAAATGTCAGAAGTCATTTGTTGACTTGGTCTGGTGAAATGAGATAGATCTGGAAAGAAAATAGCTCCAAGTCAATGACACTGACTTGTACTCAAGTAATTTTCTTTAGTCCTCAGATTTTAGGGAGCAAACCCACCTGAATGCATACATTCTGGCATATCTCTTAAAAATCAAGCTTATTCTTTAAAAATCAAGTGTCATACGTAAATTGCTTGACTTTAAAATACAACTATCTTGTGTCTACAGATATTACAATTCATTTGGGGAAAAATTAGTGATAAACTATTGAATTTCTATATTTAATAATTTCAAGGATTTTTATAAGTCTATATTTGCTGAGGATTTCTGTCCTATGTTAATTCTGAATTACATAGTCCTCTTAAAGTTATTTTTTAAAATATTTATTTGCATTGACAAACATTTATACTAGAAAATAACGTGTATCGCTTTCTTTTAGTGCTTGAAAAGGATGTAATTGCTCTGAAGATATTAATAGACTATCAATTTTTGAAGGAAAAACAACCTTTGAAAGTTACCGGTAAGGGTTCCAGAGGAATGCTGACCGTACGGCATGAACTAGTTCAATGAATTAATATTAATATGTTTTATACTGTACTTTCAATTAATTAAACAACTCATATATAACTATACTCTTTAAATCAAATATTAAGCAAAATCACCTGAAAGTACAGTATATTGATAACTACCAGGTAGTATTTAAATGAGTGTTACTCATCATTGATTAATATGTAGCATAGTCTTATAGTAAGATTAGTCTTATAGAGTTTAGATTCTTTATTTCTAGAAAGAAAAACAGTATTGAAAGTCTGAAGATGTACTTTTTACTGTACTAGTGGTGCTGAATATGTATTTTTTAAGTAATAAGTAAAATTATCCACATTAAGTTTTCAGCCACATTTGAGATGTAAATTGGAAACCATCATTATTTTCCAGTGTCTCTGTGCATTTACACTTGTACTAGGCACCATACAGTAGAATTACAGCATCAAAGGTAATCCCTTCAAGGAGTTCACTTTCTGGAAAAGAAAACGTCTTAGACAAATGCTTGCTGAGCAACATTTTCAGCCAAGGTGACTGATGTCAAGGAGGACAAACTTTCTCTTAACTTAGAAGGATGAGTGAGGCAAGATTCTTTCTCCATCAAAACAAGCCAAGACCAGAAGAGAAAGAAAATGGGTTCCAGGTGAGAATGCTCTTAGGGATTTTATACGACACAAAGGAAAGCAGAACACATTCATTTTCTTCTCCTCCCAGCTGTTCTAATGGCATAAAATGTTGCTGTTCTACCCATATACATCTGCTTGCAGACTGGCATCTGCAGATGATTGCCTCCAGGTGCTTGCCTGAAGGAAGATCCTGAAAGTCAGTGCAAGCTGGAAACCTTGCCTCCAGGAGCAGATGCTGGCCTACACAAACCTGCAGACCTCTGCAGGTATATTTTGGAAAAAAAAAAAAAAGTTGAAATCAAGTTTCTAAAAACAAGATGGCATAAATTAAGAACTTGGGAAACTACTTGTAGGACATTTTATATTCATATTTAGAATATTTTTTCACAAAGTCTGTATGGCTCATGAATAAAACTGTGGATCCTATTTCTTCTCAAAGAAGAAACAGTCCTCCGTTTATGCCAGACATTTTCTATCTGCCATGACAATTGGTTTTGACACTGAGAACATAAAGTTCCTGAAGGGACAAATCCATTTAGGATGAAGCAACAATGGAAAACTCAAAGACTGAATGATGATAGAAATCGCTATCTTATATTACTCATTTGAAACTTCCTTCACTAGTTTAAAAAAATTATTGACAAAAATAAGAGGAAATATCAAAATGTAATATTTACAAATACCTGAGTCAGCTTACTTCTTTAAAAAACATATCTTCAAAGAACACTCCTGAAATGGTCTGGATTAAGCTGGCGATAATAAAGCTAAACAGGTGATTAAGTTTTCTGTTAAATAGAAATGATTGCCATTTATTTGTGCGTTCCGGTTGTCCCCGTGAGAAGGCCTTTGTACTATTTTTCTATTCTGTCACAAGTTCTAGTAGAGTTAATTAATCAAAAAATCACAGTGATAGTCAAATTCTTACTTTGGCAGAATATTAATTATATATATGTATACTGATGGCCATGCACATTTTTTTAAGAACAATAGCTAACCCCTTCTCCAGTTATGAAGAAAGGAATAACGATTTGTTTCTTTTTTATGCCTTTTCCCTAACAAACTTTAGATCTTTTGTCACTCAGTTCCAGATATTATTTAGTCTTTCATTTATTTATTTATTATTTGTTAAGTGCAAATTTTCCTGGTAGCTAGGAGCAGGAAAGGAAATTCAAAACAAAAGAGATTCTGATCCTGACTGACCTCAAAAATCTTCAGATCTAAGTAGGGATGATAAAACATGTATAAAACCCACAATGTAAGTTGGAGTACAAATAAGAGAGATTCTGGTGAGGTGTTAAGGGGTAAGAGACTGAAGATGTTACTTCCAGGTAGAGGAAGGCACAGGTTTCACAGAGAAGGTGGCATTTAAACTGAGTCTTAAAGATTGGTAGGATTTAAAAATGTGAATGTGACACAGGAATAACACTATAAGCAGAAAGAACCCCTTGATATATGTTTCTTTTTTTTGACAAAATATCTAGAATAAGCAAAAAGAGTAGATTACAACTTTTATGGTAATTAGCCATTGGCAAAAGGGAAAATTGACAAAAATGTTCTCTAAAACTCTAACTTGTTTAAATAAAGATATAGCAATGTGCTTATATGCAATATATTAGAAGTTCTAGCCAACACAATAGACCAAAAAAAAAACCAGTATAAGAATAAAAAATAAAAATAAAGTAGTCATTATTCATGCATTACATAAATGTCTATCAGAAAAATTTAAGAGTAACTATAGACCAGCATACAAAAATAAATAATATCCTTCATAATAGCAAAAACTAAGATGTAGGCATAATAGGAGTTGGAGTAGTGCTAATAGTTTAAATATATTAAGTGCTATATGCCAGGCGTGCATTATCTCAATTACTCTTCACAACAACCCTATTGAATTAGTGCTATAATTATTCCCAATTTAGAATCAAATAAACTGAGATACATCTAGAGAGTGGTGGAGTCAGGATTTGAACTCAGGCACTTGCATCCAGAATCCAGACTTCTTTTGTCTTAACCGATACATAATAATTATACATATTTATGGGATACATGTGGTATTTTGATACATGTATACAACGTGTAATGATCAAATCAGGGTAATTAGAATGTTCATCACTTGAAACATTGATTATTTCTTTGTGTTGAAACATTCCAAATCTTCTCTTCTAGCTCTTTCGAAATATGCAATAAATTATTGTAAACTATAGTGCATTGTAAACTACACTAATGTAACTTATTGTAAACATTACTGCGCTATTGAACACTAGACCTTATTCCTTCTATCTAACTGTATTTTTGTACTCATTGGCCAACCTCTGCTAATCCCCTTTCCCCACAACACTTCTCAACTTCTGGTAACCATCACCGACTTTCTACCTCCACGAAACCGACTATTTTAGCTCCTACGTATGAATGAGAATATATGATACTTATCTTTCTGTACTTGGCCCATTTCTCTTAATGTAATGACCTCTAGTTCCATACTCATTGCTGAAAATGACAGGATTTTATTCTTTTTATGACTGAAAAATATTCCACATTTTCTTTATCCATTGATCTGTTGATGGACACTTAGGTTGATTCCATATCTTGGTTATTGTGAATAGTACTGCAATAAACATGGGCAGGCATGCAAATCTCTCTTCAACATACTGATTTCTTTTATTTTAGAAATACACCCAGCAATGATATTGCTGGATCATATGGTAGATCTAATTTTAGTTTTGTACAGAACCTTCCCACTGTTTTCCATAGTGGCTGTACTAGTTTACATTTCTATCAACAGTGCACTAGCACAGAACCCAGACTTCTCAAGACTGGTCTGTTCTACAGTAGGAAAAAAAAAAATCCCATTAATAATGCCAATAGAATCAATAAGGTTGTTAGGAAGAAATCTAACAAAAGAAGAATGAGGCCTCTGTAGGGAAAATTATCAGATTTTAAATAAGAACATTAAAAGCCCTTAAAAACTAGAAAGACATACACTGTTCAGGGTTGGAAAGACTCAATAGCATGAAGATGCCCTTTTCTCCACAATTGGTGCATGGTTTCAATATAAATCCAATCAAAACATAAGCAAGTTTTGATTTAACAGGCTTGTCCTTAAATTAACATGAAAGGGCAAAGGCCAAGAATAGCCAATACAAAAAGATAGGATTTGCTCTAGCACATATTGAGAAAAAAATTATAACATCATAATCAAAATGATTTTGCATTTGTGTACAAATGGATTAATAGACCAATGAAACCAGGACTGAAAGCCCAGAAAAAACCCTACACATATATGAGGATTTCACCAATGATATTACAATGCAATGAATAAAGGAGAAAGAAAAAAAGGTCAGGAAAATTAGCTATCCATATGAGATAAAATAAGATCTCTAACCACTTCACACACCAAAATAAATTTGAGATGGACTAAAGACTTAAATGAGAAAAGAAGAAAATATGGTGAAAAATTTATGACCTCAAGATATATAAAGGTTGCTTAAATAAAATGATAACATCTCCTATGAAATAAGAAGATAAATGTATCTGTTTAATAATTAAATGCCTATACAATAAAGGCACTTTAAATATTTACAGACAGGAAAAGGATATTGGCAATGCATATAACTCACTAGTTTTTTTGGTACAAAAATGCGCAAAGGATATGAATTGACAATTCACAGAATAGAAACCTCACAGGGTAAATAAATCTATTTACGGTGCTCACTCTCACTAGAAATCAGGGAAATACATATGTAATTAAAATAGCATTGAGATTCTACAAACACTTAAAATTCAACAGATGTGGAAGAACACATAGAGTCAATGCCATTTATGTACATTTTTAAGCATGAAAAACAATATATTATTTTATTTACAGATTATATCTTAAAATGTATAAAAAGCATGAAAAGTAAATAAACACACCAATATCAGAACAATGATTTCCTTTGGAGAGAAAAAGTGTCAAAGGGAATGGAAGAAGGTAAAAAAGGAATTTCAACTACTTTTAAAAATGATCTGAAGTGCATGCAGGCCATCGTGACACTTGCCTGTAGTCCCACTTGCTCTGAAGACTGAGATGGGAAGGTCACTTGAGTCCAAAAGTCCAAGTGTGACGAACTGTCAACATCTCTTATATCTGTGTGTGGCTACATCCATGTTTGCTATGTTATTTCCATACTGCTCTATAGCTTTGAAAAACTTTTCAAATATTTTTAAATTTCAGTGATGACTTTCCAAAATTACAATATTTCTCCAGATTTTTTTTCTAATTATTCATATGAATGTATTTGCTACTTCAGGTCATTCAATCCAGAGAACATAAAGAATGAAATTTAATCCTTAACCTTAGGAGTCTATAATGGTTGGAGAGCTATACATATAAAGAAAGAAAAGACCAATTAGGCAGTAGGGAGATCCTGCAGATAAAAAAAAAGAAAGAAAGAAAAAGACACAACTTAAAAGCTAGCTTAATATATATTACTTACATCTTTCCTCTACTTGCTTGTCTTTAAATTTCTTAGAGGAACCGAATTAATCTATTATCTTTCCCCTCACTCTAACCCTATAATTTTCATTACTCTGTATTTCTTTCTGCATCGATAGCCTAAATACTAACTTCTTTTGCAAGTCTAGTATCATTGGGCATTAAAGATGTCCATATTATTTTTCTTTACTCACATTTTTGTTTGACTAGGCCAAACCAGACTCACTAGGAGTAAGACAGATGATTTGCAAAATACTGAGTCATTTCCATGTGTATGAGCAATAAGAGATTACTTTTTATAAATTAACAGAAGTTTCCATTATCCAACTGTGATGATAAATGATAGCCACCATGCTTCAAAGCAGCATTACAGTTATTCATTGGTCATTCTCACTCAAAGTGAAGACAAATATTTTTAAAGGCAACTTAATGTGCATTTGTAGCAGACATACAACTATAACTGGAGAAGGGGAGAAATACATTATTTGAAAGAATTTTTCAAAAATATATTTTTTTTAAGTATGAGTAGATGTTTTGTAAGAATAAAGAATTCCAGAAAGAAAGAAAGTGGGGGAGAGAGAATAAAAGCTAAAAAGAGAAAATTGGTGACAGCCCATCTAAGAATAGGGAACAGGATTTTGGAAATAGATATGTACATTTGTTATGAAAGTTTGGGATCTGAATAAACATACCTCTTGTATGGTGGCTCTTAAATTGCTTCTCAGCTATCTCAATGTAAAGTAAGTCTATTACTTTGAAATTTAAAGTATGTTTATAACAGAGTATGGATTCTAGTAAAAAAAACATATTTTTGTTTCTAGAGTGCAAGGTAGAGCTAGGAATTTAAAATTACTGTATAATGCAAATTACATACTTAGCTTACTACACAACTTTTTTCTAAGAAACAATTTCTGAGTATGTTTTTAAACATGTGAATACCAGCATGAAATTTGTATTCACAAAGATGTGAATATTGTTACAAACCCTTATCCCACTTTGTGTTGTACTGTGTTACAAAAACATCAAATACGACGTTCTTATGTCGGAGAGACAAAGGCTTTCATGACAGGTCCTCTCCCCAGAATTCTGGCACAAGTCTCAGGATGTGGGGAAGAGGAGACAGGATGACTGGGCTTGCAAACAAAATGAGTAAAAATCTTATGCTATATTCCAAACTATGCTTTGCAATCTCAACCAACCACTGTCCTTAGATGGAGCTCACACTTCTTTCCCAGGAAACATTATAATCCTTCAGAAAAATACAGTCCAGTGGATCTGCCTTTCTGAAAGCTATAGCCGGCCCAAATACAATTGTATTTAATAAAACCTTCACTACATATTTGTAAAGGAGATTAGATAGGAATAGAGTAGAGGGAGGTATTAGACCTCAGGCTGGGGGATAGGGAGGGGATAAAATACTTGAATATAAAATGTTGACATCAATCATGATTCTAAAATACACAAAATTAAGGAATTGCCTCAATTTTTATTTCCTTTCTTCCTTGTAAAAACACATATGATTTCTATGTCTTTTCTATTGGATCTTTCCACCTAGGTCTCTGCTTTCAAACTTGAAAAGATACTATTGGCAAAATGGTAAAATGTATATAATACAAAGAATGTTCATTAAATAAATATTCAAGGAAAAGGATAATATGATTTCTGTAAGAAAAAATTACCTAATATTTCACATGCTATGAGAAGTGAAGTAAAATTTTGGACAAAGGAAAAACTATATGTATTATTAACATTTTTATAAAGATGTTCTGTTTCCCCACCAAAAATTCTTTTGGATTTTTATTGTTCACCTGTGTGATGATGGAATTTGATATAATGCAGGGTTTTTCAGCTTTGGCACTGTTAAAACTTTGGCCTGTATAATTTGTTCTTGTCCTAGAATCTATCTTTTTTGCAAAAAAAAAACAAAAACAAACAAACAAACAAAAAAACACAACTGAAATCCCAGAAGGAAAAACATAGGTGGAAGAGTTAACATCTAGTTGTAGTGGATTCTTATCATTTTATGTTGCCTTGGCATCCACTTTGAATATAAATTGGACTTTCTCATACCAGAAGCAGGGCTCAGCCATTCATGACACAGTTTTCAGTTCTGCATCTCCTTCTAGTTCCTCAATGTGGCCAATCCAGATATCTGCCTTATACAACTTCCTCCTGGTGACCATCTCCCTTTGGAACAGGTGCATACATCCTATTTGACTGGCCCTACTGACCCTCACACTATGCACAGACTGCAGATATACTGCAGTGACTACCTCTCAGTCACTGCGTGACCTCCAGGAACTCATACCTGCGTGTTTCAGACCTATCAATTAAAACTTTCTGTGGAAAACATGTTTGGTTTTCCCCAATAAAGTCACAATCTTACAGGTTTCTCACTCACTCTCTCCACATACTCCCTGACCTCCGCATGTGTGCTTGTGTGTGTGTGCATGTGTGTCTGTGTGTGGCCTTCAGGTGTGCTGTGTACCCCCCAGGACTTGTAAGTAATAAAATCTTTGTTTTCATCTTGTGTCTCTCCTGACCATTGAAGGGGTGCTGTCCGTCTTAAAGATCCTAAACTAAAACACTAGTGAGATCATATATGAGCATATGATAAGGATGCAAGTGTCCTGTGCATAGCAGGATGCTTAGTAGCATCCCTGGCCTCTTCTCCTGATTCCAGTAGCACTGTTCCCCAACTCCTCATCCCTACCCCCCATTGTGAGAACCAAAAATATCTTCAACATTGCCAAATGTCCAGTGAGGGACAAAATCACTGATGTGATGTTTCATTAGGGACAGAGAAGAAACAAATATTTCTTCTGTGCCTACCATATACAAAGCTATGAGTTATGTACTATCAAATTGTGAAAATATAGTGTTTGGTTTTAAAGAGGTTACAATGTACTTGGAGATACAAATTTAATTGTATGAACATCTAAAGAGTATTATAAATACATTCAAAACTACATATATATAATGTGTACGCATGTGTGTGTATACAATTTTAGCTGCATCTTCAAGTTTGGGTTTAAAGAAAAAACACAGGGTAAGAGACATTTTGCCCATCTCTTCAGAAAAATAGATAAAGCAATTCTGGAAAGTAGAATGTTAAAAAAAAGAAAAAGAAAAAATAGAAAAAGTCTTCTCTCTCCATTTTTGAATAGAATTTATTCTTAATTATATTGGGAAATTAAAAATACTTCTCTATAGTTACATGCATTCTTCCTTCAAATTTTAACAATGTAATTTTTAAAGACTCTGAAATAATATTTTGTAGTCAACAAATTTTAAGCTGTAGCTTTCAGCTTAGTGAAAAGCAAGCTAACAAATCAATATTTGGGATAGCTATCAAAATAGAACACAGTGTAAAGTCTCTGGTAGTTTGATTTTATATTTTTATATAGGTAGACTTCATATATTACACATACCAAATATTAATCTACTTTGGCTTTAAAAAATTTCTTTATCTTTCTGAATATTGCTGTTCTTAACCTTATATTAAATAATTAAATGTTAATAATTAACATTCCAAATAATTAAATGTTCATAATTAACATTCTAACCAAAAGTGATTATACTATAAAGAAAAGATTCTCCATTACTTGGTCTTATTACTTCCCATTTATCGAGCCCTTATCCATTATAGTAAGGATTTCACAATCATTTATCTTCTCTACCTTCTACTCATTCTGATAGAAAAGTGTAAAACATGAAATATGTGAATCAGGTAATTATAACATGTGGAGTTTCCACATGAAGAAAAGTTACTTAGGAAAAACATAATATTAAAATTCTGGTCTCACTTTATGAGGGTAGATGAATTTAGAAATAAATATTTAAGAAAAAACACAAAGTTTAGAAAAAATTATCTAGTAAATTGTGTCACATTTTAATAAATTTTAATAGATTTACACCTTTTATTTTGTCTCTATCCTTCTTTATTGCATTTTATTTGAACTTCAAAATATGTTACAAAGAAATTTTCAATTTGCAGATATCCTAAAACTGGTTTTGTCTTATCCGAAATTATTAAGTCCTCAAAAGTTAAATTTAAAGAAAAAAAGAACTAAGAGTCTAGGAACTTAAAATCTTTATCTTTTTTAAAAAAATCAATGAGCAATATCGTAACCAATAGCATTTTTGAGTTTAAATCTTATAAAGTTGGATCAACCTTTATCAAATGGTCCAATGTCCATTACATACTACAAATATTGTAACCTTTTTATTACCTGCTCAGCCTCTCAATTTTATGGGCCCAGCATGCTTCCGCTGCGCAACTCTGCTATCTTCAGCCTCTCAATTTTAATATGGCCAAAACAACTACAAAAGGAGGTAAATTATGTCTGTCCTTGCTAAATGCAAAACATGTACTAAAAATAGTTGGGAATAAGCAATAATTTTAATCAATTTACATAATAAATTCAGGAGGAGATTAGAACATCCTGATAAACATTATCCAAATCTTATAAAATTTGATTTACAGGTGCATATTTATTTTATAGTTGAGTATATGTTTCCTCAAAAGCAGGGGGACAGTAAAATAGCCACAGGAGGACCAGTTCATATATGTAACTTCAAATATTAGTTATGCAGAAGGCTTGATAAAGAATTCAAAGAGAAAATTAATATTGCCTAATATGCTGTATGATGATGTATGCAATCCACTCAATATACAGCATGTTACACAATATAAATTGTCTAATTACACACATCATCATACATTTTTGAATAGTGAAGAATCTGTCACCATTACCGGTGGAATTTTTAACCTCAGAATAAGTGACTGTATTTTTAATTGTATAATTACTATTAAGTGCTAAATATTTATTAAGAAAATTTAAAAATAATTTTGCCATTGCCTAGTTTGTTTTTAATGAACAAAACAAAGACCACACAAAGATTAAGAAAGCTCTATTAACACTAGAGTCATTGATACTCAATTATTATTTTCCAACTAGAACCAGAAAGTACCAAGGATTGTGTTAGACATGTATAAAATGTTTCATGCAAAATGCTGTCTTACTGTTGCATCTTTATTCAACATCAGCTTCCAGATGGGAACTATTTTTCATGGTTCATAAAGCCAAATCCAGCTGCTACAGTTGGACCTACATAAGGAATCCACATTTTATTGCCTTCGCAGTGCTTATAAAACAATTGCTGTTGTTTCTTTAGCCGTGGTGTAACTCACTCTTCTCCGTGCAAATGAGATACCCAAAAAGAACTTTTAATGTCTTTACAGTTGATTGCATAGCAATGCTATGCATAACAGGATCCTGATTTTACAACATTTTTTAGATATTTAAACTAGCTTAAACAACAACAATCTTCAATAATAACCGTAGATTGAGCGAATTACCA
This sequence comes from Lepilemur ruficaudatus, assembly GCA_963574885.1. NCBI lineage: Eukaryota > Metazoa > Chordata > Mammalia > Primates > Lepilemuridae > Lepilemur > Lepilemur ruficaudatus. The sequence goes on along the minus strand of CAUYRT010089020.1, from coordinate 32,911 downwards.
AAAGTGTTCTAACAATTTCCTATTAAAACTCACAATGGTTATTAAATACTTCTGTAATCTTAGCTTTATTAAGAGACAGGAAGTGCACAGTTTCCTTTCCCCCTCGCTCAGCTAATCTGGCTCTTTGATGGTCATGCGTTTGGAATAACCATGGGGTTTCCATCACAGCATAGTCTTCCCACAGCTAAATGGAATTAACCCTGTCAAGCCTCAAAAAAGAAAGAAAAGAAAAGAAAAAAAAAAAAAAGCAAGCATCTCATTGTTACAGTGGAAATATATTTGGAACTTTGAGTGAATTGCAGTTGTATTAAAATACAGTCAATTTGTGCTTAGGACATTTTCAGTGGGGCCACCAATAAAAATGAAACATCAATTTTAGAAAATGGGAATTACTCAGCTTGTAAAATTACCCGTGGTTATTCTTTTTTGCTATCTATAGATGTCAAACGTTTGGTGTCTTCTCAATCACATTCATTAAATACTTTTTGGATTCTGAATTAACATCTGCTATCCTTTTTTTTTTTTTCCTTCAGAAAAGACCTCAAATCCTAGGAGGAAAAAAATATAGATGGAAAAGTTAGTACCTAGTGAGTTAATACAAGAGTATGACAGGGAGGCAAGTTTTCTATGACTTGGGAAGCACAGACTATAGTAAACCACCAGATAATCCCTGTCCTGCTGAGTGGTTGCCCCAGAGGTCTGATACGGCGCCAAAGCCTCTTACGCATACTGAGACAAAGCTCATTTCAAGCAGAATTCAGCTCCTAAAACCACCATACTGCTCCCTGACAACCTCCAGTTGCACTGACTCTGTATTTGTGTTTCCTGCTGTTTATATTTACTTGTTCCCGAAGCCACAATGGCTACAAAAACAAATACTTGTTATGCAATGCTTTGTATCAAGGCAGGTATAAGTGCTACGCTTCCCTTTTTACTTGTACATAAATGTGCAAATAGGTTTTTAATATATTCTGAGATTAATTTGGTAATTATAAACCAGTTTAGAAACACGCTTTAAACAACAGGTCATATAGTCACCATTTCTGTTCCAGAATAATTCTCAGTTTTGACCCTTGAGCAAAGATGAGCAAATGTGTATTCAAAAAGAAATTCATCGGAATCGTCCGCTTCCTTCGCCCTGTCAGGTCCCAATTGATATTCTGTTTGGATTTTTACTGCGATCTTTTTGACCTTTGGCAAGGGATTGTGCTGATTTATCTGATTTAAATTTTTGAAACTAGATTTTAAGTTATTTTTTAAAATTGGACTAAATAGAATATAGGAAATTTCAGGAAGGTATTTTTTTTTCAAGTCAGTTCTATTCATTCTTCATAAAAATAGGATTTTGTCTATTGTGGCTACATAAATACATAGCCTGTAGAAGTGTTTTTAGTTTCTCTAGTACAAGAATGTCACCTAAATCCTCTAATGTAATCTGACAGAGGTAACAGAGTACCTTTTTATAAAAGGAAACAAAGAAGATTAACTTAAATGTAATCATATGTAAAATTTAAAAATGGACTTCAAGCTTTTTATCATTCAGACTAAAAAAATTCAAAAAAAACAAGACTATTATAAGACTAAAGATACTGGGTGGTGACTGCATTTCCCATTATTTTAAAACTGTGCACTCAAAAAAATCCTTGGAAAGCAAAAGAAAATAATATTCCTGCTATTAAGTTAAGATATGGATTTCTTTAAGGCTTGCCTTTCTATCAATACTGTAATTATATTATTTTAAACTGGAAAATACATGTTCGAATATTTCTTAAACAGAAGATATTATATCAAAATGTTAAATTATTCCATGAGTACATCATGGATATAAGCTTTGAGAACCTAACTGGTTATCAGGATATATAACTCTTGTTTTTCTTTTTAGTTATTTCTTTTATTTTATTATTTAGGAAGTTACTCAAATCCAGTATAAGTTGATATAAATTTTAAAGTTCACCTTGTTCCTTTGCAGAAGAGAATATTCAATTTTAGAGATTCAAAACAAAAATAAACAGAAATAATAATTAAAATAATCTTGTAACTCACATTTTTAGTCTTGATTCTGTGAGAAAACCATAAGCTTATTTTCATAGATATTCTCTTTTGTAACCTATCAGGGACTGCTTCATTTCTGGTTTTATAACAGAATCCCAAGAACCAAAAAAATTGAAATTATTGAGAGAGAGAAAAATAAGTATGAATTTTCAGCCTAAAAGAATGTGAAAATATATTCATAAATAGGCAAGGCACTATCTGCCACCCCATACTATTTGGTTTATAGCTTTAATCAACATATTTGGCAACTATTGATTTTCTTTAAACAATTGGTGTTTGTTGACTCCAGAAAGATTGCACCATTCAGGGATAATTTAAACTACAATTTTAATAATTTCCTTCTTCAAATTTTTGAGACAAAAAGTGAAGTTTTGATAATAACCTTTTCAATGGAAATGCGAATCAATGGGGACATAAGGATGAAAAAGGAAACAGCTGGGAGGAGACTAGAAAGTGATCCCATATTTGCAGACTGAGACTTTAAAAATTGATCAAAAAAAATTACAGAATTGTTATACCTCCTGAAATTATTCACTGTTTTATTGTGTGGACACATGAGCATATACAGTATTAAATATTATGCCCTTTAATTTTCTTTTTTGTTGTTTGTTTTTTGATTTTTTTCTTCTTTCTTTTTTTTCTTTTTTTTTTTTTTTTTTGGAGACAGGGTCTTGCTCTGTTTCCTGGGATAGAGTGTAGTGGCATCATCGTAGCTCACTGCAACCTCACACTCCTGGGTTCAAATGATCCTACTGCCTCAGCCTCCCAAGCAGCTGGCGCTAGAGGTGTGTACCACTGCACCTGGCTAACTTTTCTATTTTTCGTAGAAATGGGGGAGTCTCACTCTTGCTCAGGCTGGTCTCAAACTCCTGACCTCAGGGGATCCTCCTGCCTCAGCCTCTCAAAGTGCTCGGATTACAGGCATGAGCCACCGCACCCAGCAGCCCTTTAATTTTTATGCTCATCTTAATAAGTACAAATGGGTTGTATACTTGGGAAAGAATTGGACAAACAATTCTCAACTAGGGGCAATTTTGCCCCCCAGGAGACATTTGGCCACATCTAGAGATCTCTTTTGTTTACCAGAAGTTAGGGTGAGGTACTACTGCATCTGGTCAGTAGAAGCTAGGGATGCTGCTAAACATCCTACAGTGCGTAGGACAGTCCTTCACAATAAAATATTGCCTGGCCCAAAATGTCAATAATATCAAGGTTGAAAGACAAAAACAATATAAAATAAAAACAGGATTCTCAATTGTGATTTTCTTTTTCTATTTCCTCCCCTTTTCCTGAAAGATGATGACTAAAACCCATGATAATAATAGTTGTCACCATTATCACAGACTTGATTTTATTGATGCCTCCAATACTCCCTGTATGGTAATATTTCAGAGTTCCAAGATTGTTCTCGTGGCTGTCGACTTTCGTTTGTCGTGTCTGCTCTTTCTCTTCATACTTTAGATTACAGATGGTATTTTGCTCTAGCCCTCCATTCTTAATTTTAGACACTCTTAGTGGCAAAACCAGCATTTTTATGGGCCTAGCCTGTGAGATAGCTTGCCCTTTTAAAATGGGAGGAGAAAGAAAGGGAGAAGCCGGGAGCTATAACCCCGTATTAGAAATTGCCTGTAAGCTAGCTTTACAAGAATGTCCTCAATGGAATTAATCAAACAAGGTGGGAACATGGTGGAACATTCTAAACTCATATGGCATCTGTGATTTGGATGAACTCTGTTTCCCCTCATTTAAAAATGAAGCCAAGAAAATACATGATCTTCTAGCCTGATACTTGCCAAAAATATATTCCTGGCAATTGCTCCTCAAGAAAAGGATTAAATGGTCAAATAATAACAGGAAATATATGATAAAACTCGTTAGAGATTCTCAACACACATAAACTTAAATGTAGTAAAGATTCTGAGGCTGGGCATGGTGGATCCTGTAGTCCCAGCTACTCAGGAGGCTGAGGCAAGAGGAGTTTGAGGTTGCAGTGAGCTATGATGATGCCACTTCACTCCAGCCTGAATGATAGAGTGAGAGCCTGTCTCTATAAATAAATAGATAAGTAAATAAATAAGATTCAGAGAAATGCTGCAACAAAAGCCTCATTTTGGAGTTTTAATTAATCTTGTGTTTCTCCAATTTGACTAGAGAAATATTTTACTGTGGTTGATTGTATTACCTTCATTGTACCTGTTAACATCTGGTAAGCGCTAGCCCAGTTTTTCTACTATAGAATAAAACTATTAATATTTCCTTTCATCCCATCTTGAAGAGCATATGAGCTTGAATATTTTACATGTTATCATAAAACACAATCTTTTTTTACTTAAGATAATAAAGAATATCCCTGAATGTTCAAATTCCACCTAGCTAGTGCTACATGTACCAATTACTAAAGACGTTAGAGAAGTTGAACTCCCTCAGATAATGCAAAATGCTCTCCAATTAAAAAACATTATTTCCAGTCAAAATCAGACTCTATGAAGTCATCTCATTTTGTGCTTGCATGAAACTTCCCAAGGAACACACAAACCTAAATGGTCAAAATTACTTCATTCAGTTAATACTCCTGTAATTGAAATGATTTTATTATTGTATACACATAGAACTTAAAATCACAGATTCATAAACAGTATGTGGTTATTCTTTTCATTTTATTTTTGAAATCAATCTCATTTCTCTATCATTTTTGCAGTCTATATCAAGTATGTCCTTTGATCTGCTTCTGAGTGAAAACAAGAGTTGGTAGACTAGTAGTCACAAAAAGCACAAATATATCAAGTATTGCCCCACCTCTTTTATATAGTAGCTTCCAGCCAACAACGTTGAGTGGCAGGCACAATTATTATTTCCATTTTAGTCAGAATTCAGGCCAATGGCACCTTATTTACTGTAATAGTTTTAACTAGAACAAACATTTTAAACTTAGCAGATGTTTAACAAATATTATCTTTTTTGCTTCTCACAAAAAAAAAGTTTGTAAGGTAGGTAATTACTTCTTTCATTTTTCATGTGAAGAAATGGAGGAAGATAAGTAACTTGCCCAAGATCACATAGCCAGAAGAATCCCAAAAGAACAGCAATCCAGGGCTGTTTCTTTCTGCTAAATGATGCCATTGTATCCTTTCAGAGCTCTGGGAAATTCTTCAGACTTGCTCACAAACACTTTCCTAGGAGAGCCGAGTAACACTTGCTAATCTCTGAGCTACTGTCCCTTTGTCCTTTGGTCAAGACATAGAAGAGATAGTTAAGAATAAAAATTATTTGGATGCTTGGAAATACTTAGCAAGTAAAAATGACCTACGCATTATATTTAGTAATTGAAAAAGGTCTACCTGCTTTTCTAGCTGGAATCTTCTTGTATAAATTAACTTTGCTTCACCTCTGTTCAATGTTTTCTGCTGTTTAGTAATTTCTACAAATTGCAGCTATAATAATAATAATAGTAATGAAAATAATAAAGAAAAAGAGGAAGATGAGGAAGTAGATATAAAAATCATTGAAAATTCATCCTGGATTTTATATTAAAACAACATAGTGATATTTGCCTTTTATTTGCTGGAAGATGTATTTTCAATAATTTGCTTCCCTCACCTAGCATAGAGTTTACCACAGAAAGTATGTACAGTAAAAAGAGATAAACAAGGTTTTTGTTTGGTTTTTGCATTTTGTGTAAGAAGGATTACAAAATGTTGAAGGAGCTCTAAGAAAATTTTATTTTTCTCACTTAATCCAATTTCTCACAGGAAATTATCAAAGAAAAATATAATATATATTAGTTTAATTCTTAAGCTGCTTCCTCTGTTAAGCAGTATTTTGTGCCCTTAAATATTATATTTAATTACAAAATCAAGAAAATGAGATATTTGTACACAAAACTGAACAAAATAGACACAAAACACATTTTCCTATCTCTATACGAACTGTTGATAAATATTTTAAATTCCAGCACCCACATGCATTTTAAACTAATTTGCTTAGCTTCTTATATTAATCTTTATCATAATTGTTCCATAAATTATTCCCATAACTGATAAAATGGGTAAATCCCTGGTAGTCACTCAACTATGGCCAAATTATATGCTAAAGTTTGGAATAATAGTAAACAACAATAGCAACAATGTTAGTAGATAACATTTAGTTAATGTTTGCTATGTGCTAGCCACTGTGTTAATTTATTCTTCATTGGAGAAATATTATTATTATTATTGTCATTATTATTCTTATTACTATAAATGAGATAACCCATGCTCTGGTCATGCAGCTGGCAGGGGTAGAATTAGAAATTGTGCCCAAACAAAGTCAACCTCAAAGCTAAAGTTTTTAATCACTATGCTACATATACTACGCCCAGGAAGGCCTTGACCTTGATGTTTCCCTTGTGTTTCTCTTTGCCGTCAGAGTAAACTGGTTTGCCAGGAAAGTTTTAGAACTCACCAGACCTGCTAGAAGAACTTCAGACTAGGGATGCCTTGAGACTATGCCATATCCAACCTAGCTCCCGAGAATCATTCCAATTTAAAGTCACATCCTCAAGCTTCCCAGGAGCTGTCATACAGGGGGAGGAAACCATCAGTCAGTCACCTGAACATCTGTAACACTGAGCAGCCATTTCAAGAGCCAGAGCTTTGCCCAGTGCATTTTAGGCCCTCTCTTGGGAACATAAGGTCACCCCGCTGGTTCATAAAGTTGAAAACAAGCTCTTAGTCAAGTGATGGATGTGGCATCATTGCACAAGATGTTCCCTGAGTAATGTTATCCTGTTCTTGGACATTAAAAGGAAATTAACTAAGAGAAAAGAAACACATTCTGGGACTCAGGCTAGCCAGTGATCTGTATATTTACTATGTTCATGTAGAACAGCAAAAATTTCAGGTGAATTGAAGGTATCCTAGAGTCATAAACTGGAATTTCTTGCAATGACTAGAATCAGTGAGCATAAGAAGAAAAGGAAGGCTAAAGAAGAGTGAGAAGTGGAAAGAAAGGAAGAAAGAAAGAAGAGAAAGAAGGAAGGAAGGAAGGAAGGAAGGAAGGAAGGAAGGAAGGAAGGAAGGAAGGAAGGAAGGAGAGAGGGAGGGATATAGGGAGGAAGGAAAGAAGGAAATAGTGAATTGAAAAACTTATAAAATTTGAGTTCCATAATTCCACTATAGAATCAATTTGTATTTGGCTAATTCTCACGTGAGCTAAAAATTTTGTCTAGTCTGACATACTTCTGGGGTGCATAATATGTAGATGTGACCAGTGTGATGAGCTACTATAAATAATAGATGTGACTTGTATTTCTAAGATGCCATTTTATTGATTTAAGTGAATCTATTTTAATGCACTTACAGAAGCTTTGTAAATCTAATTTAGACATATGTGAGCTGAATTTTTACTTTTATATGTTTCCATTTTTAGAAAAGTGTATTTTTCTTAGAACTGAGTAAAATTGATGTGTGGGTTTATGATGTGTGTTTTCTGCACAGTCTCTATACCTTTTTATGTGGTACTTGCTATATGTTGGTGCATTGACCCATATTCAACATACAAGAAGATGTATTTATGAAATTCATGTACAGTCGTGTGTCACTTAACTATGGGGATACATTCTGAGAACTGCGTCACTAGGCGATTTCATTGTCATGCTAACATCATAGAGTGTATTTACACAAACCTAAATAGTACAACCTACTACACACCTAGGCTATGCAATATAGCCTATTGCTCCTAGGCTACAAACCTGTACAGCATATTATTGTACTGAATACTGTAGGCAATTGTAACACAGTGGTAAGAATATGTGTATTTAAGCATATCTAAATATAGAAAAGATATGCTAAAAATAACAGTGTTATAATCTTATGGGACCACCATCATTCATGATGGTTAATCAAAATGCTATTATGCAGTGCATGACTATATTTGAATGTCTGTATGTTACATTACATTTGTAAATAAAATAGGAGAGCTTATTATTTAATGAAATTCAATCTACATATATTGTAAGGTGAAAAATGGCCCATTTATGCCTGTTACCTAATAGATATAAAAGATCATTTGTTTAATTAATATAGCATAAGTTTATCTTACCTTCTATCATGTTTAGCTGAGAGAAAATACCTGGCTATTGACTAAGTTTAACACCACCTCAGATATTTAGAATTATTGCTTCTTTCTTTGCTTTTCATGAACCAAAAATCAGGATGCCTATTATCATAAATATAGATATTTTACAGATAGGGATTTTAATTTTTATGAGAAAATATAGCTATTATGCCAAGGAATTATTAATACATAGTTTTATACTTTAAATCCTCATTAATAAATATTAAATTATTTTTTAATGCTAATGATTTATTTGTTTTTAAAGTCGAATATCAAACATCTAAGAGAATTCACTAAATAATCTAGAACAATGTGAGGCAGGGAGAGAAAACAGGTGAAGGGCAGGCAGAAACAAGTTCAAAGGGCCTTACAGTCATACAGTCAAGGGTGTGGAGTTTTAATCTAAGTACAGGAGGAGGCCATAGAATATTTTTTTATTTTTTTAAGTCATATTCATTGAGGTACGATTTATCTTATATGTGTGTGTATATATATATATAAAATTTGGAGTAAAGGCTCCTCACAAGCTACAAAACACATGTATTAATACAATCTCAAAGTTAAAGGGAGGAACTTTATGAAGATATGTTTATTTTGTTATTTTTTTCTAGGGGGATACAGTGCATTCTATGAGATTGGGACTCTCTTTCTATATATAGAGAGAGAAATTTATATTTTTATATATATAAATGTAATAAATTTAATCCTTTTTATGTATAAGAATTTGATGATTACAGAAAATTTATTAATATAAATATGTATAACTACCACAATCAAGAAATAGATCATTCACATCACCCCAAAAAGTTGTGTCCTCCACCCCTTAGCAATCACTGATCATATTTTGTCCCTATAGTTTTTCCAAAAATGTCATATAAATATAATCATGTAGCCCTTCATGTCTTGCTTTTTTCATTTAGTATAACGCCTATCAGACTCATCCGTATAGCCATATGTATCAGTTGTTCATGAGTGCTGAAAGAATTCCATTGTATGAATTACTATGATTTGTTTGTCCATTAATTGGCTGACAAGTAATTGGGTTATTTTCTGTTTGGGTCATTATGAATAAGGCCATGAAAAGCTTTTAAAGAGGGATTGACATAATTTAACTTATACTTTTTAAAAAATCTTTTTGGCTTCTGTATGGAGAATGAATTTCAGGGTGTCTAAAGTGGGAGGCTAGAGGCAAGGAAGTCAGTACACAGTCCAGGTGACCAATGATGGTAGCTGGTACCAGCACAGATACAGAGAAGTCAATAGAATCACAATAGTTATTCTGAAAGCAGAATGTAGAGCATCTGTAGTAATGAAGAAGGAAGAAAAATCAAAGATGCCTCTTTAGTTTTTGTCTGAAGCAACTAGATTATTGTTTACCTCTTCATTTCCAATTATCTATCCCCATATCAATTTAGTATAACCACTCCACGGGTATGTTAGTGAAATTAAATTTGGGACATCAAACATTTGAAAACATAGAGTTTTCTATGAAATAGACAATATATCATCTAGTCCCATAAAAACAAATCTTTGATGACAGACAGGAAACTTGTAGAGCCTTATATAATAAGTTTCTACAACAGTATCAACAAAACATAATTTAATTTCTCTTCAGAGTTACACTTGGAATGCTAAGATTGGATCAGACAATTTGAAAAATTTAAAATCTTGTCACATTCACATTTTGGGCTAAATATTAATTTAAGAAAAATATTAGAACTGTGAGAAACCCGCTTTCACTGGGGTATCTGAAGCAGCACATAATTCTGTGAGAGATTACTCCTAGGGTGGCCCTAATTCCATTAACAAAGTGCTCCCTTAGAAAAAATAAGAGATAAAACACATCCTCATAAAGCGTCTCTCTTTAACTCTGAGAATTATAGACTTGTACCACATGGTCTGTAAGGAATTTCTACCAAAAATCATTTTCTACTCCCAGTTAACAAAGATTGTGGACAGATCTTTGTTTATCCTGTACTCAGTAATTACTGAAGTTGAACCCATTAAGTAAAGAATCATATTCTCGTTTCTTCTAATATCCAAAACACATAAGCATGTGCAATCAAGACTTTTGTACCTGTCACACACATTGATCTCCACACCATCTTTTCACCTGGAGCCGCAGAGAATCAAGTCTGTGTACCGAACTTAACAAAGAATGTTGGATGGGATCTACTTTCTCTGCACCTACATACACATAAACACAAAATAAATTACTAGCAGTGAGGACTGACCTTCATCTTCATCATTCTGTAGGCAGATAAAAGTATACTTTTACTTGATTTTGAAGATTCTTATAATAAAAATAAAACTCCATTTAACTCTTTTGGAATAAAAACATAATAATAGCAGGTATTTATTTGTTGTTTTCTTCTGTTAATGATGCTGTTTTTTTAAAGCTGATGGAAATAATTTTAGGGGCTCCCGTGCTATGAATCATTTTAGTGATGAGATTACTTTGTTAAATTTTGGGGTTTTTATCAAGCATTTCGTAGGTGTCTGCATTGTACTACAAACTATGTTATGCATTGAAGACACAGAAGTAACAGGAAATAGCCCCTCGCCTCCAAAGTTCATTTTGTAAGGAGAAAGACATTGCATAATACTGAATATAAGTCGGTTCAAGGCTAATAGTATCAAATAACTCTGAATATTTACGCATACCTCACACATACACATGACACCCCAAACTTTATCACAATACATATCCCTGACACTTCACACCTGTTCTTCACCATTCAAAAGAATATCCCACTGCCATATAACAACACACAGATACATAAAGCAGTCATTTTATCATTTTTAATTTGAAATTTCATACTGTTATTATATATAATACACTTTATAACTATAACTCAGCACACATTATTATAGTCTATTTCAATCTATGACAAGCTTGGTGACTTCAGGCCATTTTTTATTCTGACTTTTAATTACTCATCTGTAAAGTGGGTTGACAACACCTGTCTCATAGGATATTTGTCAAGATTTGATAGAACAATGCACATAATGGCCAATAGCTAATACCAAAAAGGGCTAAAAAATTTATAGATATTTGCAATAGCAGCAGTAGTGTTGTCATTGGTAATCAAACACAGCTGCAATATTTGCTATCAACAATAAATGCAATTCAGCTGTCTGGGTGGCCAGAATTTGGAATTTAGCTCTGCCACTTAAATATAATACTTTACTCTCAGAATATCAACATGTAAGTGAAAATTTCCTGTATAATCAGTTCTGAACATTTTAATTGAAATACAGTAGAATCCCTTCTATCACACACTTTTATCAAAACAATTTTGATTTGCTTCTAGACATGGCATACCACTTTGGAAATACAAAGACATATTAAAGGAAAAGCCCTATCAAGGAGGAAAATCTAGAAAGGAAAATAGACTTACATACAAATAATGACAATGCAGTGTGTAAAAGTAATATATACAAGTTATTATGACAGAGGAAAAAGTGACTACTTTTGAAGAAAAAAACTTGTTATGAAAGGCTCTGTAGGACTTTATAGCTAATCCTTTATAATAAGTCATTTTATAATATTGACCTGTTGTGTTCTCTATCTTACTTTTGGGGAAAAAAGTCAACAACCTTTACATATATATGCCTCTACGCATGTGCACAAACTTTTCTAAATGCTAGATGCCTTTCATCTCCAATCAAGTAGAGCATTTTTCTTTCATCTTATGCTAAACATTGTGCAAGGAACTGCAAATACAAAGACATATTAAGAACTAAATGTTTATATAAATGTAACTAGCATATATGCTTATTGATACATGCATGAACATGAAAACTTTCTCAGAGAAGCCCTTCTGACCTGACAATTGTGCCTTCCACCACTCTCTAATTAGCTCACATTATGTTCTTCATAGAATTTAACACTTACTGAAATTATATTCTTAATTTGTTTCTTTTTCTTTTTTTTTTTTTAAATCTGTCCCCCAGTTAAAATTTAAACTCCAGGAAGGCAAGAACTCCCAATATTTCCCTGCTGTGCCTTCAGTGCTAAGAATCCCCCCTTCACCTACTTGGTGCCCATGAAATTTGTCTTAAGTGGATAAGTAATGAATGCACAAAGAAATACATACAGGTATTAGTCCCAGAAGCCCATATGCCCCAGTCCCGTTCTTAACAGCCACTAAAGTTTGAATTTATTGCATTTTTAGAAAGGTTGTGAATTTGCTTGCCAAATATAAATGACTGAAAAATGCATAACCAAATGAGATATACAAATTCTGCTGACAAACATAAATGGATCTTGTCTCCTGTTTATCATAATTCTTACGTGCATCCTCTCTATCTATAAAAATAGTTATGTCATTAAATCATAGTAAATATGGCAATGGTTTATGAAACTTGCATGCAGATATAACAGTATTTCTTAAACTTCACCTCACAACTAAATATCTGAATTAATGTTTTATTTAGCAAGGTGAATAATCCAGCTTAACTGAAATTACGATCATATATTTACCCATATCTTAATTATACTGCAATAATGTCAAAGCCTATAACATGAGCAGAATTTTCATCACGTCTCTAGTTTAGCTACATTCTTTTCTCACCCAGCCCCCAGGAAAATATTCATGAGGTAAAACTGGCAATACAAAAATAATTATTTGAAAAACATTATATGAGGTGAGTTGTTGCTTCTCTACTGGATGCCAGTTTAAATTGAGCTAATTTGTTTTACCAGTAGCTTAAAAAAACCCCAGCACAGCAGCATGACAATTATATCCAGGTGCAAGGACTTAATTCAACAAATTTTAGGTGGATCCTTCCAGTCTTCACGGTAGGCCCTGTTCTCAGCTGTGGCTAAGAACAGATGCCTTGAAAAGCCTCCGTAAACATGATCCAGTCAGTCCTTGAATAGAGATGTTGAAATATTTTCCAAAAAAGTAATAATGAATATGATATTCTTATGACCATAATTCCAATATACACATCATTGAGCAAAATGACATAGTAGGATTTATGTTAAATATGTGAACAAAGTAAAGGAAGAAATTTATTCTTTTGAATTATTTTTCTTTTATATACAATGTATATATATATAGACACATTTAATTTTTTAAATTGTAAATGTTCACATAAATTTTAAGAGAATATATAAACATATAGATACAGACTAAGGCCATTAACACTGATATATATGCAGCAAACGGTTTCTGAAAGAACTTCAATGATGATCTAGACAGGAAAAATATAGGACGTCAGATTTAAAAACTGAGCCTCTGAATGACAAATCCATTTGTTCAAGTTCATGACAAGCAGCTTAGCAGGGAGAGGAAACTATAGTGTAAGTGCCTACAACTTCACTTTTTTAGAGTCATGATTTTTTAAAATTAAATAAATTTCAGGGTCTTGCATCTGCTTCTCAAATAACTCTCCTTAAATGATTTTGAGCAAAATGAACGAAAACATTTCACGATTTCAGGGCTAGTAACATATAACCATATATTTTTTCCAGCATACTTCTAGATAATAATTTTTTCAGAATCTGTTGTTTTTTCACTCATTACTGATGAAGTTACAACAGGAGATAAATTATAACTTAATATTATAGCAAACTGTCTTTTGTTAATTGCTAAAATACTGATGTGCAGACATACATTGGACCTAGACATAATTAAAATTTACTGCTGATTATTAGTATAGCAAGACTAGCAGCTACTAAGTATCATCTATATACATTTCTAGAACCTTTAGTTTGCCAATGTTGATAGGTCTAAATATGTTAATGGATGACTACCAAAATTATCTCAGATAGGAAATTTTATCATGAGATAGTTATTTTGGCTCTGTCATTTCTTATTTTACCCCAACCAAGAGAACAATTTTTAAAAACTTAATTTTTTCTTTAAAACTTCTGATAATTTCTCTAGTAAAACTTTAGGCACAAAGCTTTATTTTATTAAGAATAATCTGCAAGCTTTAACAATACTAATTAGAAGCATGCCAGACAATTTGAATTGAACAATTGGATAATGCTTATTCAGATGTAGTATGAATAGTCTGGACATTTTGAAAAACATCCAAATGGGATACAAACAAAAAACTGTCAAAATCTAAACCAAGTTCACCCAGGCATACAAGACCAGTTCCCATGAACTGAAAGGAAAAATTAAAACCAGTCAGAAGTCCTGATAAATTTTAATGCTAGATAACAACTTTTGCTAGTGGGTCCTAAAGAAGGCATTAATAAACTTTAATAGGTAAACTAAAATCTCTGGGGCAGAGATTTTAGATAATAATAATCTAGCAATTTACATTCTCACTATGCTCAATTTCCTCATATATGAAAAAAAGTAATTTGGATGTGATATTCAACTCATAACAGCAAGATCACAATTCCATCATAATATCCATATCCAAATAATAAAACTTAACTCAAAGAATCAATCTTTAATTGCTTCATTATAAAATATTTGAGTTATCACATAGAAAGTCAATTTATTTGAAGAAGAGAGATACTCGACACTCAAAACAATTTATAACAACATAGCAACATACAGATGGTCCAAAACCAAATATTTCAACATTCTTTGTTTTACTTTCAACAAATCTTTATTGAACTCATACACAGTAACAGTCAAGGTACAAAAATACATATAAATTTAATTTTGATCCCATAGACGCTCAAATTCTCATAAAGAACAAAACTCTACAACAAACTAAATCATTAAACTTTATTAAGTACTCTAACTAAAAACATTTATCTAAATATTATTTTTAAAGTTTACTTTAAAAATCATATATATTTGAAGTAGTTATCTAGGTTTAGATGCTAACGTTTTCCCACTATAGCAGAAAACCTACTACTAGATGTAGGTTTCCTACTGTAGTAAACAAAAATATATTATTCTATTCTGTACCTTAAGTATTTGATGAGGCCTGAAAATTACAGATAAGTGAATTTGACTCTGTAAACTGAAATCTGAATAATTAAAATCACCTAAAAATATTAGTAAGATATTTTCACACAAGAATTTAACCATATCTATGAGAAATAATTCCCAATCTCCTGTGATCATTATTACTACACTTACCATAGAGCATTAAAGCCTACAAGTGACCTTGGAGATGATCTAGGACAAAGCTCCCATTTCTCAGGTCAGAAAACCAAGGCTGGGCAACAATGTGGCCAGGTAATTAGTGACACAGATTTAGGTCCCAAATCTGCTCTTTTCCAGTCCAAAGAATACCAATAGTACACTATGCTACTTCTCAGCCAAAATTTATGATTTTTTCCTACATGTACAACATAGGTGCTCAAGGTGTAGGTAGGATATTTTTAAAAAGAGGAGTTTCAAGCTGCTCAACTTTATAAAGTCAAATTGTATCATATGGAAATTGTTTGACCATCTGTCAGCCCCCTTGATCCCAAATGTTACTAGGCAGTGCTATAGGAAGACTACTCTTTATTTTGACAAACACAGGAGATAAAGTTTGAGAATTAAAAAGTATTGAAATTGTTAAAACTGTTAAGTGTCCCAGCATTTCTTAAGCACAGATAGATAAAAAGAAGCAATTGGAGAAAAAAATCTCCTCTTAAGAAGAAAAAAATATATTGTTTTCTGGTATAAAAAAATTAGTTTAACTTCTTAAAATCACTGAAAAATTATATTGATGATATTAAAGTGCTACAAATACCTAAAAGTCATGCCTAAAGTAAATATAAAGTGTGTCCTATTCTTCACACTTTTACTTTCGTATCCTACTAGGTAAAAATGTGAAACATTGGAAAGATAAAAATCTCTTATAACTTATATGAAACTGGTTGAAATGATGATAAAATTGTGGAATATCATTTATCTGTGGTGTTATTAATATGATTTTTAGCACAGTTTAACAAAACAGGTTAATTTTAGTTTCAAAGAACATTGTTTTTAATTTCTATTTTTTCTGATTATACTTCACAATAGATAATTACAAGTGTAATCATTATTGGTCATTGGCCATTAATTTGTTTCAGCATATGTACCTCAGTGGGCAGTAATTACTGCTCAGCCTTCAATAAGATATCATTAACAAAATGAGAA
Organism: Lepilemur ruficaudatus; assembly: GCA_963574885.1. NCBI lineage: Eukaryota > Metazoa > Chordata > Mammalia > Primates > Lepilemuridae > Lepilemur > Lepilemur ruficaudatus. The sequence continues at coordinate 16,712 of CAUYRT010089020.1, read as the reverse complement.
GACCAGAGAAAATATGTTAATTACTGTAAGTGCTCCAGTGGCTCCTCCCTGGAATAAACAAGTATAACAATTAAGATCACACTTACTTTTTGCCAGACTTTATTATGCAGTGCAAAAAAGAAAAAAAAAAAGGCAATGCTACATAATTTCAAAAAAAAATATTTTGGTAGATTAATATTATTTTCCCTTTCAATTCATATCAGCAACTTTTAATAACCCAAAGATAGACAGCAGCTCTTGTACCAAGCAGCAATTTCATAAAAGCTCATTGTTAATAATGAAGGAAAAAATAATTGATTACAGGACCCTATTATAATTAAGATGAAAAATATCTCAAAATTATGAAAATGTTTTAATATTTTTAAACTATTTGTAGAGCAAGTTAAATTGATTTCCTATTAGTCTATGTATAAATAGACTAGGGAATATTTTAAATGCTGCAATTAAGCACTTAGTATATACCAAACTCAACATAATTTGTTTGGGTAGCCAGTATAGAGCTGTAAGCATCCCTTCCATGATATTTATAGTATGTTGCTAACCTGAAAGCATAATCAAAATATCTGTCAATACAATTCTCTCTAACTTTTAATCTTTATTAATGCAATTCATCTCTCAGAACTTTCTAAGCATATTAATTCTTCCTAAGCATTTGTTTTCTACATCTTCAGCTATATGTCTACACATTTCCTATTGCTGTTCATTCAGCCCTTCTCCGCGACTGGGTTCGCCTTGCATCTCAGATCCAAACCCTGCAGCTGTTCCTGCCTTTCCTTTATTGTTCTGAGCAAGGCACATCTCATTTTACCCTCATTCTTCTGTAGTTTCAGGCCTTTCCAATTTCCCTTTCAACTGCTCCAGCTGTACTTTTTACAACCCAGCTGTTGCGAGCCTTTTACTGAGACTCTCCCTCTTCCTAAAGAGGTCTTCCTGACCTCAGGCAACTCCAAAACCAGGTTGCTTCCAGATTCTCTGGTCCTTCCTGACATTCTCTCAGGCCAATTCATATCCATCAAATCCACCTTGACCTGAGAAATTTTAAGTCTCTTTGGACTTGATTGTGATCACTTACAATATTATACAATTAGACATAAATAACCAAAACTTTTCACATGTCCTGATAATCATGAATATTTATGCAGTATAAATTTTTCTTAAGTTCTAGGACGTGTATACTTTAATAACATTTGTAAATACTATTGTCTGGAACAGTAACACCAATATTAATTGATGTCAAAAGATAACATGTTAAAAGGACCACAATGGTTCAATATAGACCATATTCCATTACTTTTTATAGTACGTATTCAGAAACCTAAAGAGATATATGTGGTCTTCTTTGAATAATCAGAAGAGTCTTTATCCATGGTGATAACTTAGAAGTTTTCAAAATTAACAAATTATTATATACTTCAAAATATCGCTAGTATCAATGCAAATATAAACTAATTTCTGACTTATGACCTTCTCCGCCAAGAAGCTTTCTTAGATATTCTAGATTCAATCTCCTTTTTGTTACCAGAATACTCAGAACTTCCCTAAGAGCACTTATCATTCTGAATGAGAGTTCTTTTTTTGCTTGCCTGTCTTCGCCAGTAGACTATGAAGTCTTAAGAAAAGTGGATTTTGTATCTCACATATAAAATATGCTTAATGAATTCACTGACTAAATGGCCTCAAATGTGTATAAGTTAAAAAAAATTGTTTGAAATTAACAAGTAATGAGGAGACAAGTTTAGACATTGAGAATTTTGTTTTAGCTACTTTTAAAGAATGTGAATTCATTTTTCATGTGATTTATTTTTTTTTCTGTTGTTTATAATTATTATCTCCACATAAATATCTATTAGTTTTGAAAATTATCAAATTTTTCTTTGAGTTTAGACAGGACCATTCTGAGTATAATATTTAGAGACTAAGTATATATCTGGAAAGTTTCAGATTTCTGCATAGCGTGTATTAATTTATTTGCTCATAGAAGTGCATTAAATCATAGAGGGGCACATTCTCATACCTATAACTCATGTATCTGATAATGGATTATATTTATTTCCATTTTGTGGAAATAACTTTTCTATAGACACTACATCTCAGCAAGTCTCAAGGTCTTAACTTTTGCTAAAAATTTATAACTCTTATAATAGAAAAACAAACGAGAATCTAACTAATGAATTTCATAAAAAATTATTTACATTTAATGCATTCATAAACAAGGCAAATAATATAAATTTGAGACGTGCATAACTTAAAAATAAAGGATGAAACCAAATATAATTTAAGTAATAGAAGGAAAGATAGTAATTATCATTAAAATCAATCTATGCAGTTTCAGAGTATATCCAAATATTTTAAAGGAGCATGTAATGCTTATGAGCTATTTGACATGATCATCAAAATAATAAGCAAATTTAGAAAGTTCAAAAGATGCCTCAGATTTGATACTTATTTTAAAATATTCTTGATACTTAAAATCAAACTTAAAATTTAAGGTTGCCTTTGGCTACTACTGGCCATAAGAATTCATAATTTATAATAATAAGAGTAATCTAATTATATACCCTATTTCTCCAAGAAATGCATTAAACCAAAGCTGGTGCATGATTCTGAGGTCATCTCTCCCCATCTTCTTAAAACTAGTGTTTATTATTCCCCAGATTTCTGTTGGCTTTATCTAATTCTGTGACTTGCAGTTTCCTGTCCCTGTAAATTCTGTTGAACTCATTATCACAATAGTTTTTAAGAATAAATTTTAATATCTTATTTTTTCATTTGTATTTGTTATAAAGTAGGTACCTCATCCTTTGTAATTTTAAAAAACACCCTTACCTCTCCTTACTCCCTTCTATAACCACAGTAAAACTCACCAGGTACTGAATTGGAGAAAGGCAGAAAACTGAAACTCTCATTTAATGTTAAATATATAGAATAGAGTACCATTTCCTAATAAATTTAAAAAAAAAAAACCCTTAGTTACTTTTCTTGAATTCCCTATAGCACAAGCCAGTCACCTAGTAGATGTTCAATAAGTCCTTGATGATTGATTCTTTAATGCACAGTAAAATAAAAAAGGACACTAAAAATAAAAATTTTAAAAAATAAAAAAGATACTAAGGGCGGACTTTCAGCTTCCACCCAAGAGAAAAATGACTTTTTAAAGTACATGCCCTTTGACTTAGCATTTCCACTTCTGGAAATATTTTAAGAATGCAACTTGGCTTGTATGCAAAAGTACAAAATTATTATCAGACTGTTGCATATATTAGTGAAATCTGGTAATAACCAAAATGTTTAGCAAGAAATTGACTTAGCAAATAAATTTTGGTACAATCAAATAATGATAATCCAATTAAGAAGGAAAGAAGTTTGAGATACATTGCTGAGTAAATAAACAATATTACAAAACAGAATGTATATAGTATATGAGCCTGTTTACATACATATTTGCTATGGCAAAGAAGATTATGTGCACATTAAGCTTCTTTCCCCCCCAGGTGGGGCACACACCTGAATTACATTTCTGAGTGTAAGTGGAAATGATGTTCACTATTTTGTGGCCTGAAACATGTAAACAAACAAGTCACTTGTCATCCCCTTTCTCTTCCTCCTGGCTGGAGGTCAATGGACCAGAAACTCCAGTAGGAGGCAGTAAGGGCCCTGCCCTGAATGACTACACAGAGCAGAGTGCACTGTAGTCTCCCCCCTTCCCATTCCTCCTATACCGGCTGATGGCAATCACCTGCTGAGAGAAAAATAAGATTCTATCTTGTTAAGCCACTGATGTTTGAGAGAGTATCTGTTTCAGCAGTTATGATATCCTAACTAATATTATTCATAGAAAAAGTAATAAACTATATCAAAATTTTAACAGTAATGGCAACTGATTTTTTTGTTTTATATTTTTCTTGCTTAAACTATATTAATTTTGTGATAAAAATCTTAAGAAAAGAAAGTCTTTGATAGTAAAAATGTCACAAATGAGATTTATGACCCCTAAAGATACCACTTCCAGATATAGAAAAATTAATGCCTATCTTTCATTATCATAATATGTTTATGCAATACAAAGGAAGTATAGCATTTCACTAATGCTTCCTGAATCGTGCAATGTTTTTTAGAAAATAATTTAAGCACAGTATATAATTAATTGCTTTATAGGGGCATTTTTGCCTTGGTTAATGTCTTTAACAAAAGCCATAAACTATTATCTTAATTGTTGCTAATATGCAACAAAAGCTCTCCTACAAGTCTATTTTCACTGCTCAAATCCTGAACAAATTAAATACCATCTTGTACCATCTCTTCAATATCTCCACACTTGACTGGATCATCTTGACTAAACATGTCAAACTTGACAAATTCTTTAGCTCTTAGAATGACTTTAACTCAATTTTTAAGCACTCTGACATACCAGTCAAAACTCTGTTAATGTGATTTACAGTTAAATTAAACATAAAAACATCATTAAAATAACGGTAAAAGGTTAAGGATTCGAGCTACAAATGCAGAGAAGAGGAAGGCAACGCTGTGCTTGGGCGCTCAGTGCAGCCTTGCTCAGCCATCTCTGCCTGGGCTGGGCAGCTCAGAGGATCTTTTGTCAGTGACACCTCAGCTAGAGACATGCAACCTCCATTTGAGCATTTCAGAGCATTTATATGCTGTGCACAAAAGCATGCTAAAATGAATGACTGAAGTGTCTTTAGTAAGTTTAATAAGCATGTGAAAACAGCATTTTATCTGATCTTTACTTTGCCTTTGCATAAGGATTTTACCCTTCATTCATCCTTTACCTCACTTTACAGATGAGGAAACTGAGGCTTACGTCAGGTCAGTGTCACAAGCTTATAGGGAACAAAGGTGTAACCCTTCCACCTCTACCACCATAATCAATCTCAGGTAGCCTTTTTCACTATTATCCTTCTCTTCCTTCAATAAAGTCCTTTCCAGGGAAATAAATGACACTAAATTTGAGCTCTTGCCTACCTTGATGCCTCCTGCTAACTTCTGCCTTGTCACCTTCTCCCATCCTGCTTCCCCCATCCACTCCAATTCAGTCTGCAGATTTAAGTTGTTTATTTCTCTTTAAAGATTTTTCTACATTTGCTAGGCTGCATTCTCATCACTCAAAAGCTTTCATCCCTGTAGGCTTGTCTGCAAACCATAAAACAACCTTTGACCAGATCGTGAGCCCTCAGAGGCAAAATAGGTACTACAGCCAGCCTTGTTTCCCCAAAGCCTCACATAGCGCTTGGCTCATTATAAGTTCTCAAAAATAAATATATGAGTGAATGAATGAAAGATAGAGCTACTCCATTTTTTAAAGATATTAAATAAAATGAAATTCATAATTTCTGAATGAGTTGTTACACTATATCCCAACTTTTCTGGTTCTAGAAGAATATTTATTTCAATATCTCCCTACCTACTAACAACGTCTTTCTTACCCTAGCTTTGCCTATGTAGCAATTAAAGGTTTTTCATTGGAGCCCGCAATTATTGCAAAACTGAGTCTTCGAACATTATTTTTATAAAGTGGTCCAAGTTCATCTTTCTTAGCGATAGATGTGCAACTTACTAAAGGCACTTCAGTTATTCATTCTTTACTGAACATCCATTAAGTTCCAGGATAATGTGTTTGAATGATGCATTCAATCCAGTTTCTGCAGTCGAATAAGTCAGAGACTGGTTAAGGAGAAAGACAAAGAAAAATGTTAATACAATTTTAACACGATCAAGAAATACAGGGTATACAGAGATTTGCTGAGTGGAGGTGAGAATGTCAAGGAAGGCTTCCTAGAGGAGTCAACCCTTCATCTGAGCTTTAGTAATGAGTTTTTGTTAAATAGACAAAAAAGGAGCTGAAGTTCCAAATACAGAAGAAACTATATGCCATGCTACTGAGATGAGGGGGAAAAACACAATGTGTATGGAGAATAATAGGACCTCCACTGCTAATGAAATATAAAAATGTAAGAGCCAGAAGACTTAAAAGAGGAGACTGTTAAAGGAGAAAGGGAGGCAGCAGTCAAAGGATCACTGTACTCCATATTAGGGTTTAGTCTTTGACTTCAAAGAACTATTACGTACATAAAAATGTGGTTTTGACACAAAGATTTATCATTAAAATAAGTATATACTGCCTATTCTACCAGGATTTGATTATTTTATACCTAGAATTAAATACTTTTCTTAAATAGTCTTGGAAAGGATTATGGATCCCATCATTCAGATTTTTTTCCTAAGACGTTGGTTTTCTTCCTAGGAAGAATTAAGGTACTTTTTGAATCCTTTCTGAAGGCAATTACTATATCTAAAGAATTATTTCCTCAAACCTATTCATCCTGTTGGTGTTCTTTCGCTCATTGATTTGCTCTCTCCCTCTCACTCTCATTGTTAACTGTTTCACTTTTTCTTTCTCAACCATTTTCCCTTAGATGTCATTGTCACAAAGGGGCTTGGTTACTATCTTTGATTCTCCTGAAATGGTTCCCTAAGTCAACAATACGGGACACTGGGTCAGAATACAGCTCTCTACTCATGCATCAGGCCAGATCTTTTTCAGTTGTCATGTTAGCGCTCATAAAACACATCTGGGACTTCAGCCTGCCCTGAATCTTGAAAGAGTAGGGCATAAACCAAATTTTGGAATCCTCTGTTGATAATAACCCATTCAATATAACACCTGGAGTGTTTTTTTATTAGCGAGAGTGCTAAGTGGTGGTGATGCAGTTTGATGGAGCTGCCCCTGGAATGCAATAAAGAGCAGGGGACAAGCTCCTTGGAGTGTGTTCCTGAATTAAAAGCCAATGGTTTAAAAGTTCACTGGAGAACCCAGACAGGAAGAGGAGCTAACTCTATGGCTGTTGGCGACACTGAGCATATCATTAGTTTATTTTAGTTAGCTATTTACATCCAGGTGCAACTCAAAGTGTTAGGAAAAAAATTATGCAAAACTTTACATTATGTTTGATCCTGGCTAACTTAGAAAGGCACATTAAAGCCACAGTGCCCCTCCACTAGTTAAAGTGAAGTTTTACTGCTAATGAGTTCAAAATTTAAGACCCATGTAAATGGAAGCTGTGTGCTTTATAATTTCCATTTCTCCTGAGTTTATTCTTTTGGGGGTATAGTACAGGAGCCTGTCTTTTCTACTTGAAAACATACAGTACTATTGGTGGAAATATCTGAAATACTAATTTTTATTACTTTACCGGCAATTATTGTTAAAAATAAGTATCTAAATAGAAAGTCTTATCATTTTTACATGAATTTAGTAGCTCTACTACTAACTTTTTCAAAGTAAGAGGAAATCCAAGATTATTTTAATCTAAATAGTTAAGGGAAATTGTTTGATGACTATACTAAATCTAGAATGAAATGGTTTAATTCAATCATGCTTTATTAAAGATGTACTCGAATAGTTGCTCCTCTAACAGTCCTTTTAGTAACTTGAGTCTGAAACTTCAATCTGAAAGTACACATTGATTTCATTATTTTTTCCACCTTTGTACAAGAGCATATTTTGCAAAATGATGATGGTTATTCTGGTTGTCTCAGCATAATTCAAATGACTTTTTTCTGAAAAGAATGAACATGTACATTAAATCACTTAGCATATAAAATGAAATTTTATGTTTTCACATTACTTATTACATAAAATGGAATTATTTGTTTTCACAAGCATGTTGCCTGATATTTCCCTATCATAGTCCAGATCCTACTTTGAATGTTTTCTTAATTGTATGCACTACTGCTGACCTTTGTTCATTGAAAAACATCAAAACAACTGTGATAAGTCTTTAAATAATAGTGATATTGTCAGCTATTAATATAAATTTTAATATATTTTTGATAAAGGGAAATCTAAAGGGCATAAATTTTCTAACATAAAAAAAAAGCTAGATGTTTTCTTAAGGACTAAAACCTCAACTCATAATTTTTTTAAGGAATAAAATGCTTTAGATACCTCTGTATCACCTAGACAACACAATTCAAGTTCTCCTGATGTGGTCTGACATGGCACAACTCCTAAAACCTAATCCAAGCCAAATCCTATTTTAATTGATTAAAATAAATGGATATTTTTAGAGATAAAAAAGTACACAATATCTGCATTGTAGCTTCTTGTTTATGATATGCCAAAATGGCACATTCATTTGTGCTATTTGGGAATTTGCAAAATTTGTAGAAAAGTTTTGTTTTTAATTAAAGTGTATTATACAACATCAGAATTTTTCTTCATTATTATGTCAAGGAGACATATAGAAATTTGAACTCTGAGCTGTTACTGATTTATCCTGATGCTGAAGCATTTTTCTCCCATGTAAACATTTCTTGTGACATGAATATGGATAGTTCTGTGCCCTGGAAAAGTTCATTATTATAGGTTGCATGTGGTTTTGACTGCTGAACCATGAAGCATATGAGAAAATCCAGTTTGCTGAACAAGTGTTTATAAACATTTGGTACACCAGTAAGCTAAAGAGAGAGATAATCCCTGTATCTGTTTTTTGAAGTAGCCAGCTCATCGTAGTCTCTGCCTTGTTTTGCATTCATTTTTTTCAGCAGCTAAGTTGAAATCTCCCTGCAAGGTTATTAATAGATGTGGACTTTATGCATTCTGGTTCTGCAGCCACCTAACTCTGAGCATACAGATGTCAACATCAAGGAAAATAACTAACAAGTTAATGATATATTCCACATGAGTGTTTAAGAGTGTATGATTTCTTAATGCAATCTTTCATAATCATAAAAATATCTACTTTCACAAGTGATATGGATGATATCTTTAGTGTATTGTTTCTTAAACTTGAAAATGAGCCACAAAGGATTGAGTTTTTATGATTTTTTTCAAAAGGCTCTGGACTCTTCTGAATGATAGAATACTAAATACAATTTCCAAGTTAACTCTAAATTCTTATAAAAAAACATGACTAAGAAGACTATAATAATAAGTGCAATGTTATATGAGCTTTTTTTCCTAAAAGGAAAATAATTTATATATTCACCTACTCATTGATTTCATTTTTTCCCAAATTTACCTGAGCCATAGGATCACCTTGGGAGCCTTTTAATATACAGATTCCGAGACAGTGGCTCACACAGATCTTACAATCAAAAAATTTTGGAATGACAGATTTAAGTGTGCAGTGGGGACCAGGGACTAGATAGATGTGTGTAATAACATTTCTTCCAGTTTTAATGTTGTATGTTCTATGAGTTGACTCAGATGCCACAGTTTGTTCTTTTAATATATATAATACATATTCATGCAGATCTAGTCTTAGACTTCTCATAGACATAGAAGCCATCACAGAAACTTGTTAGTAATAGATGGTAGATAGACAGATAGATAGGTAGATGTATCTAGACAGATATCAAAACACTGGACATTTTTATCAAACTAAGTCCATAAAGTTATAAGCTGGAACTCACTGTCTTTTTTCAATAGACATGTACCTGAAATGCAATAAACTCATGGAGAGAACAAGTGCAAACTAGCCACTAAAACTATTATTTACATGTACTATATTAATCACATACCTACTCAATGTCTTTTTGCCTACTGATATATTATAGGCAGACTGCAAATGTGTATTTATTAATATTTATATTACTATATACTGTTTATATGGTTATTTTAGCTGTTACATATTTGAAGTTAACTACAAGGGAAGTTTGGATTTAGTAAAATTAATTATTGTTTCATTTTGTTTTGTTTTTATGAGACACAATCTCTCTGCGTTGACCAGGCTGCAGTACGGTGATCTTTCACAGGCACAATCATAGCGCACTGCAGCCTTAAACTCCCGGGCTTAAGCGATTCTCCCGCCTCAGCCTCCAGAGTAGCTGGGGCTACAGGCATGCGCCGCTGCACTTGGTTAATTAAATGTTTTTAAAAGCACAATTTGAAAACTTTGACCTGCTTTATTCAAAAAATCCTGGAGCAATAAAACTAGAGAACTGATAAATCTAAATTTTGAATTAGAGTCATTATTGCGTATTTCTCAAATTATCCTATTTCTAAAGCTAAGCAACATCAGCCTGCAAAGAGTAATCTGAGCGAGTGCTTCTCAAATTTTAATGTGAGCACAAATCACAGGCAAATCTTGTTAAACTGAAGACTTTTTTAGTGGCTGGGTGGTGGGATCCGAGAATATGCATTTCTAACCAGCTCACACATTATGCCAAGGAATAATAATAATTTATGAAATACCTTTTAATTAGCAAAGCACCAAACAATAGCTCCAAAGATAGAAAATCAAAAGATCTCCTCTGATCCACACACATTTTATACAATTTAGGAGGAGAAAGGTGTCACTGAAGCATATTTACCATGATGGTAAATGTGTAGCTCCTGCCTCCTGAAAGGAAGCTCCTGCCTCCTGAAAGGAAGACAATAACTAGAACTGAGAAAATTCCTCATGGGTTTCAGAATATTTTAAAAAGAAGCCCAGGTTTGAATGTGTTTTGCTGTTGTTGTTATTGTTTTGTTTGTTTTTTATATATTCAACTCAGCTGATCAGTAGGTCTTTTATTACTTTATATATTTATCATTAACATCATCAACAACAGGGATTATTTATTGTATGGCTACTATGTTAAGTCATTAGGTCCTACAGGTATAAAAGAAACTGATCCTTAATATTAATAATATTATTTTATTTTATAATTTAGTATTTGACTCCAAATAATTCCAACAAAGTATCTAGAAAACACACAATAAAACAAGAAACAAAATGTGGAAATAAGAATGAAGTGAAGTAAGGAACAAAGGGTAAAACTAGTTATAAGATCCAGTATTTTAAAAATTCATATAATAAGCTCTTATATTAATGTTATAAGTGAGCCAAGATCTGATTCTGAGGCTGAGCTTTCTAGCAGCCAGAGCCAAGAGGAAAATATAGTCAGACACAAGGCTTACGATTTACTTAAATAGATCTTTCCATGGAACTGATACCTGACAGAAATTTCTCTGCTGTAGCTTCACAAAGGAGACTCTGTGATAGGATATAAAAACTGTGTCCTCAACAATATTTTTTTTAGTGAACACTAGTACCAACAAATATAAGAAAGAAACATGCTTACAATTATAGGCTTATAAATTTGAAAAATAAAAACAATAAGTAATAACATAAACCAAAAGTTATGTAACAATAAAAATCAGCAATATTGCATATTGGGATAAGTTAAGATATATTTGTGCTATATTATATTGTAATTATTTGCAATAATTATTCATTTTTGAGTGTGAATGGTGCATATACTTTGCATTAAAATCTTGAAGGAATGTTGAAGAATGTATAAAAATTTTAAACTGAAAAAAATTTCAGACAGCATAACGGGAGGGAAACACAGCCATAAACACTGACATTGGTGGCTTGTAAGCACAGTGAATTGTCTCCAGTGAAAAAATAAATTATTCCTCACCCCGTGTCCTCTCTAGCTACTCCCAAGTCTTCTCTTCTCTTCCCCTCCATAGTCAAATTTTTCAATAAAATTATCCATTATTGATGTCTCCATGACCTTACTTTCCACTGAATTTTCAACCTCTCAAATCTGGTTTCCACCATATCATTAGATAAAAATTCCTTTCATAAAAATTTCCATTCTATATTTACTAATTGTAGAACATCACTTTGAGAGTCCTCTATCTCCTACCTGAATGAGAGGGGGAAATGTCACTTAAGCAAAAAATAAGACAAATTAGAAATAAAGAAAAAAGGTGATGAAAATTTTGACCCCTACCTGGAATAAAAATGATTATAAGCACTGCTATAATTTAAATTAAGACTTAAAACAAATACTATATATGTTTACATGTTAAAATCATACTATTCTATTCCCATTAAAGTATAAAATAGTCACAGAATGGTTTAATAAAATATAAGTCATAGAATAGCTTCTGAAATATAAAATTCATGTCAACATGATTATATATTTATAATAGCAAATTATATATTAACTTTACAAAAATACTTAAATCATTACTTAACAATGAACATATAGATGAACACTACATTCATTTTTTGTATTAGTAAAATAATGGAAGAGGATGCATTCTTTTTATTTGGTTATGCAATCATACTTAATTTGATTCATGTGTGTCAAATTCACTTTTTACAAAGACTGTATTTTTTTCTGTTTCAAGAAAGACATGTATGGGCTCTTTTTTGCTAAAATCCCCAAATTCCTAAAATCTCATAGCTAAGTTTCCTAGAAAAATTATGATTATTTATAAATAATTGTATTTTCATCTACTAATAATGCCCAGAACCTTGTATTATTGAAGTAAATATCAGCCCAGAGCTTCTTAAGTGTAAGACCCAGAATCTGCTTTGGGAAATACTAAGATAAGTAAGACATGGTTTCTCTTCTCAAAATAGAGCAGGAGAGAGAACTCAAAGAACCATCAGAGGGATACAGACAGGTACAGTGGAGATAGAGTTCAAAACTCCCTGTAATATATCGGAAAAGCTGGAGCTAAAACCAGGGAGTTAAGCTAACCTGGGTTTCTCTTCAGGGTACCGTGGGCATTTCAGTCATGTAATTCTTAATTGGGGACGTGAAGGTCTGTGCTGTGCATTGTAGGATGTTTAGCAGAATACTGGTGTCTACTCACTAGATTTCAGTAGCAATTCCCCCCACTGCTCAGTGGTGGACAATCAAAAATGCCTCCAGAAGTGGCCAAGTATCATCTGGAGGGCAAAATTGACCTCAACTGAGGTAGAACGAGACTGAGGGTATGAAGCACCCTGAAATGGCAAACCAAATCTGGGCTTGATACAGAAAAATATATAATCAAATTTGTGAGAGTAATAATGAGGATGAAAAGTAGACTTCATTTGTTAAATCGTCCAAGGGGACGAAAACAAATATTTGTTCTAGGAATGATCATAGATTCTTTACATCCAAGGCCTAATATATATTTCACAACAAATATTTGAGGTTAGAATTACTAATATTATCCCTGTTTTGCCCATTTAGGAGCTGAAGCTGTTGAAGATTTTGTAACTTCCAGTATTCACAATGGCAATGGTAAACAATGAATATGCCCAACAATGGGGAATAATTAAGTAAATTACGGTATGTCCACTAGATGTGATTTCATGTAACCATTGAGAATTATAGTCATAAAGACTAGCCTTTTAGAGATATTCTTTTTGTTATAACATCAAATTATAAAAACAAGTCACAAAACTGTAAAATCACCATACTTATAACTAAGTTACAATAATAAACATATAGAAAAAAGTGTAAAACATACAGTTAAATGCTATCAGGTATTGCATTAAGGTGATGGTAGCATTAATAATTTATTTTTTCTTTTTTCTGTAATGTGATATTTATGGACTTATAAGAATATTTTTAAAAATACATAAATTATTTAAACATAGTTTTCTACTTTTCCTTTAATGTCTACACACAAAGATGCCACTGTGGATTCCAGTAAGTATGCTAAAGCTTGCTAGGGCTCCTCCTCTTTGGTTCTGCAGAAGTATTAAGCTCCCCTGACCCTTCAAAGTTTGTCATAGCCATGTCGTTTAATTCAGCAAACAAAATGTGAGCAGAAGTAACATATCGCTTCTAGATGGAGCCATTTAAAAGCCATTCATGATTTCCCATGACTACAGTGGCAAACCTTGAAGCTTCATGTTGAGATGGAGGCATCATAAGATGATAGACACTGTCAGCCTGAATTCCTGAGTGATTTGAGCAGACCCACCTCCCACCCACAACATTCTTTGTTGATATGTAGAAATACAAACCTCTGTTTTAAATTGTTGAGATTTAGAGGTCTTACTGCAGCATTACCTAATGCATCCTGACTAATACAGCAGTCCATTCTTGTGTTTTATTATCATTATGGTAAAATTTTTCCAAAGCCCAACCAAAATCATGTCTCTGTCTGCCTTAATCAGATATATAAAATCATAAAATTTTATGTTATATTCTCTAAGAAATTTCAGAAATACCTGTACCAGAAATCCTGAGGAGCACAAGAAGGTTAAAACTCTTGTCAAAAGTAATACATTCATGGGTCACAATCCTGATTTCCATACTATCAATGAAATCAAGTGAAACAAAGCCTGGCCTCCTCCAATGAACTGATTGTATCATCAATCGTTGTGGCTTATAAAGAATGAACACCTACAGATCCTTTACTGTAGGTTCTTTGTTCTAGTAGGTTCTAGTAGGTTCTTTGTTACTAATGCCTATCTACGCATTGAGTTGTTTAGCCACAAAAATAAAACATAAGGAATGGTTGAAAGGAATTAAAATAATTAAGTTTAAAGAAGCAAAAACTCTGTAAGAGAAAGAGTGATCCAGTATTTTTCATATCAGTAAAGCACTAAGAATTAGAATTTATTCATTCGGACCCTCTTTTGTTATATATAGTAAAGCAATTTTCTTTACATATTGTAGTCACCTTTAGGTGTGGTTTGTACTTAATTCACTTTTCATATAAATGAGAGCATATTCAAAATTATTTCTAAAGCAATGTCATCTTCACTTGCATAACCATCTGCTTTCTTAAATGGAGAAGAGGAGGGTGGGTAGGTATGCCAAAAACAACATATAAACCACAGGCTGAAACATCAGTGCCTTTGCATGTACATAGCATGCTGTTCATGGAACAGCATTGCAATCTGTGTTGCTGTGGATAATAAGCTGAGCATGAAAAACATCAGAACACAAAGTTAATCACATAATAGAAAGGGTTGATGAGGTATTTCTATATAGTTTCAAAAATAAATGTTTTAAGTTTCTATCTTGGATAGCTTCAACCTTTTATAAAATATGACTGTCATAAAACATTCTAGAGACTTTTTTCATTTTAAAGGCATTTTAATCTTTTTTTAAAACAATTATATATTATGTCATTTATTGTTCACTGGTTTGTGGGTGGGAACATTCAGAGGCTAGGTTTATGTTTATATTAATGCTTGTAATACCCACAGTACCTAATACATAGCCCATACTCAAAAAGCATCAGATGTGGTTACTTGGATTCTTTTTCTTCAACATGGCCATTCTCCCTAGTATCTTTACCCAGACTTCAGATCATCTGGTATCAAAGGACAAATTGAAAACAGCATACAATGTCTTTCAAAAGTATAAGACAATAACAGGTAGAAAAAGTATTAAGTTCATTTCCTTTATAGAGGTATTTACTCTTATTTATTTACAGGAATTGAGATGGTTCAAATGAATATTATGCAAAATATACTTAATAAATTAGAAAACCAAAACTAAACACAGGATATAAAATAAATACTGTAGCCAAAATCATTATATGTTTCAAATGACAAAATAGACAATTTAACTCTGAAGTTCATAACAGCCAATGAAAAAACCAAATTTGTAAAGGTACATAGTTCTTATTATTAATAATTAACAGTAGAAAGCATATCAATTCCTCACAGAAATTTTTAATCCTTAAACTCAACATTCTAAAGGAAATTCTCCCATGGGATTTAATCTGGGATCTCTGAGAAAGAAATAGACTGAATGTTGCTGCTTTTTGTGATCTTTTTCAATAAAAGCTAAAGGCAGGGGGAGGTCACATTTTTCATGTTATTGTTTTTATTTATTTCTTTATACTGGATTTCCTGTTTAGCTTCCTATGCATGATTTAATCCGAAATTAATCTCACTTCTAACACTCTCCTTCTAACACCACCACCTACCCCCCCAAAGAAAAATATGTAAGTAGAGTAAATGGTCTAAATATCCATAGGAAATTTTTCAGTTTAATCTATGTAGAGAAAAAATATATGTGTCATCTGCTGGTGGCTCAGCAACCTGTGAACTATGTGAACTAAGGTCTAATTTAATGGAAATGGATCTAATTGCCATACTGGATCCAATGATAAAACATCCACAAAAGTTGATGAAGGATGGGCCTTTGGACTGGTATCTCCGGAAAAAAAATCACTTCTCACAGTCAGACTTTGGATTAAGAATAGCACATGGGAAGGATCACAGGCTTTGGAATCAAGGAGATCTGGATTTAACAATCTGTTTGATCTTGGACAACTTATTTCTCTTCCCTGAGCCTCAGTTTCCCAAGCAGAATTTTCAGGTGAGGAATAGAGGCAGAACATAAAAATCAACTGACGCATGCCCTGCAAAAAGCATTGCTTGCTACAGAAAAATGAAAGACTGGATAACACCTATTCTTGTTTGAAGAAGCATCTACATACCTGGAGTTCCAGATAAGGAGGTAGAACTGTCATAACTTTTACAATACCTGAAAAGCTTATTTAAGGTTCACATTTTAAGGAAAACCCACTTACCTCCTTATGGAGGAGAGACAAAGCTAAGAATCTCCTCGGAAAGCAACTGCGGTTGACTTTTAGTAATTACACAAGTATTCAATTGAAAGCCCAAGTTTTCATATGACACAGTTAGTCCACTATCAACCTGGAAACTGTACAAAACAGATTCTTCCAGTTTTTAGTTGCCACAGAAAAATTTCAGTAACATTTCCAAGGGATTATGATTGTGAGCCACTTGCTTTTCCACTAGCATGCCAGAATTGGTTAGCTGCAAATTTTTTTTTTTTTTTGAGACAGAATCTCACTCTGTTGCCCAGGCTGTAGAGTGCCGTGGCATCAGCCTAGCTCACAGCAACCTCAAACTCCTGGGCTCAAGCGATTCTCCTGCCTTAGCCTCCCGAGTAGCTGGGACTACAGGCATGCGCCACCATGC